>CAIGRB010034154.1:0-19876 GCA_903798255.1 Fraxinus quadrangulata | reverse complement strand
CTTTGCATTTTAGTGTATTGAAGTAGCTGAAGAACTATTAATCTTTAATAAGTTTAGATTTTTTAAGCGAGATCAGAATTTCCCACTCAAACCCACATAATTTTATTCTACATTCTTCAATTTTGGTTTGCATTTCCCACTCAAACCCACATAATTTTATTCTACATTCTTCAATTTTGGTTTGCATTGTAGTGAAATGAAGAAGTTCAAGAACTATTATATGCATTTGAGGCACCCACAATCAATGGAGAGAAAATGGATCCTCCCATTAGCAATTGGTTCAATTTTCTCATTGTTTCTTCTTTTCTTAACGACCTTAACCTCGCCGAATGTCGGGCTGCAATTCCACCGGTATTTCTCCTCCTCCGCTACTGCCGTGGCCACCACCACCACGTCTATTTTTGTGGAGTCTAAGCTCCGGCCTATCCGAATTTCCAGCCTCCCTTCTCCGCCGCGATTGGCATACTTGATATCTGGCTCCGCCGGCGACGGTGCCATGCTCCGCCGTACCCTCCAGGCTCTCTACCACCCGTACAACCAGTATGTAGTCCACCTAGACGCCGAGTCGACAGCCGAGGAACGCCTAAATATGTATAATTATGTAAAAACCCATCCTATTTTTTGGAAATTTAAGAATGTTCGGATGATTACCAAGGCTAACATGGTGACTTACCGCGGGCCAACAATGGTGGCGAATACACTACATGCATCAGCCATTTTGCTGAAGGAAGGTGGAGATTGGGATTGGTTTATTAATCTCAGCGCTGCTGATTACCCACTGGTTACTCAAGATGGTACTAAATTTATGTTAATAATTCTACATATATTCGCTTATTTTTGAGCATTTAGCTTATTTGAGTTCAGCGGAATTCGGTTCTTGATTTTTTTTTTTTCTTGGTTTTGGGTTTCGAATGATAATTAGATATGCTTCATGCACTTTCGTACTTACCGCGGGATCTTAATTTCATTGATCATACAAGTGATATTGGCTGGAAAGAGTAAGTAATTTTTATTTTTTTTGGGATCATTCTTCTTTGTTGTGTATGTGGTTTAGGGACTTATGTCATTTGATATATTTTAGGTTTCAAAGGGCAAAGCCAATTATAATTGATCCAGGGCTCTTCATGACAAAGAAATCTGATGTGTTCTGGATTACGCAACGAAGAAGCGTGCCATCAGCATTTAAACTCTTTACAGGTGCGAATTTGGCATTGCTTATATGGCTTTTTTTTAATTAAGTTTCTATAAGTTGCTCTTAGTTAATTCTTTCAATGTGGAGTGTGGTTTTTTTTTTTTTTGTTAATTTTTTTTATCTGGATGAGTTGTGAATGCTTCGCCTTTTTGCTATCCATATTCCTACTTTTCGTCATTGACAATTCTTTGGTTTTTGTTGTCTATCTGGATTTATTCTTCAAGAATTTAAGTCCTTTGTTCTTTACTTGTCATTTCCATTTTCTTAGTAAAAAATTCAACTGTGCATTATGACTGCCATGATCAAGATTCTTTACCGATGTCTAAGCCATTATTTTCTACTTCATTGTATGTAGAGAATAATTTGTCTAAGCTAAAAAATTTATATATTTCAGACTCAAATAGTTTTCTTTTAAGCATAACCAAGCATGCTCTTAATCAATGTTATTTTTCAGTTAAAGAGTGGAACAGTAACTTTATTTATGGAACTTCTGTTGGTAAATAATCTGATATCATTAAGGTACTAGTTTGTTGAAATGGAAACAAGAAGATTGAAATGATTAACACCCATTAATTCATGATTTACATATAGCGTTTGATGCTTCTCCTCTATACTGTTTCTGTGTCTTTGTCTCTACTAATTGGAAAGTTTCACAACTGGAATTTCCAAATTATGATCTTTGTCTCGAGATATTCTCCCAATGCTAAAGAAAGTTCAAAAGAGAATGGGAGAAAGATGCAGAAGGAAACAGAAATGTATCTTCGGAAATTTTCTCTGCTGCGAGAATTTTGATTAAATTTGAAGTTTTATGAGTGTGCATTCTTGCAAAATCCTTATATATTGGTCTGAGCAAGTGTGAAAACCTTTATTTGAAGAGTGTGGTCGTATACTGGCCAGTTCATGATTCTCATTTTACATTGATATCTGCACTATACTTTGTTGTTGTTTTTCCAATTGAAAGCACTAAGTACTGAAACTTTTATTTCTTGCATAGACATTAGGTTTATTATTGGCTTTTAAGTTCGTCCTAATCTTTTGGGCATTGATGATCTAGAGGTGAATAAAAAAACCATCAATCTGTCAACCGAACTGAAACCATGGTTTTGAAAACATTGATTTGGGCCAAAGTGGTTTAGGTTTCGAGCGTGTTTCAAAATCAAAACAAATCTTTTGGAAATGGTTTGGTTTATGTTTCAATATTTAAAAATCGCTTGTAACCAAACTGAACTATTCACCAATTTTTTAAAGAAAAATTACTTGTTTTACCCAAGATATATTATTTATTAGTTCAATTTACATTTCAACAAATTACTTGATAGTTGGATTTTATTGGTTCTTTAGGAAACTATATTATAATTTATTAATGATAATATTTTTCTTGAATGAAATTGCAAGCTTAAATTTTGTGTTTGAACCTTGTATTGATTTAAGCTTGTATTGGGACAAAAAATATAATAGTATTGTAACTTTTATATTTAGAAGGTTTCAATCTAAATGTTCAAAGTTCAAACTCATATATTTATTTTTTTCATTTGTTCGGAAGGTGTTATTTTTATGTTGCTAAACCCCGTTGTTTGAAACTAAATCAAACCGCCAAAAATGTTTTGCTCTGGTTTAGAAAGTTTGGCTTGAATGGAATTTTTCAAACCGTTTAAAAAGGATTGGTTTGAAAATAGTTCAAAAACTAACTAAATCGAACCGTGTTCACACCTACGTTGAGCCTTGCTTCATAATTTGCTTCATCAGTTGACATCACTTCTTTAATATCGTAGTAGGAATATATATTCTTGTCATGTCCACTCTTTTAGATATGATAACCATCTGTCTCGCATCGTTTTTTACCTCAATGCTGTAGCTTTCTTATGTTTAATTGCGTTGCATTGAATGTGTTGACCTTCAGATTTTAACATATAGTCTGGAAATTTTTCTAATTTATTATAAATTTCTGAAGTGACAAATAAAGAGAAATAGTTGGAAAACGTGTATTGGTCCATGGCTGGTTCGTTTCAGCCAACTTCTAAAAATCTTTCGTGTATAATTTGCTGGTGCAGTACTTTTAAGCCTGTAAATTGCTGCATCATATCTTCTTGAGAAAAATGTATTTAATTTCAGGGGTGAGCTCATTCTTATGGTCAATTCTTGGATTATGGAAATCTTACTGTCTACCTGGAAAGGGTACTAAATTCCTGTGAAGAGAATGTTTATGTTGAACATGATTTGTTTGTGCCCGAAAGATGCGAACTTGTGGCATGTTTATAGGACTTGACTCAATTCCCTCTTCTACAGGATCTGCTTGGATGGCACTCTCTCGACCATTCATCGACTACTGCGTATGGGGATGGGATAATTTACCACGAACCGTCCTCATGTACTATGCTAATTTCTTATCCTCTCCCGAAGGCTATTTCCACACCGTCATCTGTAATGCTCGTGAATTCCAGAATACAACTGTGAACAGTGACCTACATTTCATATCGTGGGATAATCCTCCGAAGCAGCATCCCCACTACCTTACTGTTGATGACATGAAAAGAATGGTCGACAGTAACGCTCCATTTGCTAGAAAGTTTCACCATGAAGACCCAGTGCTCGATAAAATTGATTCTGAACTCCTGTTTCGTGGTCCAGGCATGCTCACTCCAGGTGGGTGGTGCACAGGTAATCGGGAAAACGGGTCAGATCCATGCTCGGTTGTGGGTAATATAACAGTTCTCAGGCCTACTGCAGGTGCAAAGAGACTAGAAAATTTTATTAGGTCTTTATTATCGGGAGATAATTTTCACCCGAGGCAGTGCAAATAGCTAAACCTGTTCAAGAAGGGCAAGATTTACTCCTGTTCTTATGACAGAAAATAGATGGACAAGGCGAGATGGGCTTGCATGATCTCTCAGCATGATTCAGTTATTGATTGTTCAATTTCTTAGTTGTTTTTATTTTAATAGAAAGATATTATGTAAGAATATGTAAGGAACCCGGGGCACAAGGTCCTAGATGCTCCGCCCACTAACGAATAGCCCAAAGGATTGAGATGAATATTACCAAAAATGAATTTGATTGAATATTTTACTTAAAAATCTTTTGGAAATGGTTCGATTTATCTTTCAATATTTCAGAAAAATTACTTGTTTTTACCCAAGATATATTATTATTAGTACAGTTTACATTTCAACAAATAACTTAGTTGGATTTCATTGGTTCTTTAGGAAAATTATGTTATAATGTTATTTTTTATTAATGATAATATTTTTCTTGAATGAAATCGTAAGCTTAACTTTTTTGTTGTTGAACCTTGTATTGATTAGTGGTCGAGTCCCCCTGGAAGAAGATCTTCTGTGCCTCCACCTAAGTTGCACAGAAGTGCCCAAATGTTTACCCAAAGAAATCTGTTTTAATAGTCAAACAGGGACTTGACCAAGAACTCGTCGACTTCATTTTCATCAAAACCAAACTTCCTCAGGAAAACATCTAATTTTCTTATTCTCCATCAAAACAGGCCATTTCACATACCAACGATGAAGAAGAATCAGAAAAACCAGTGAAAAAATATAATCCACTTATTAAATGAAGAAATAGATATTATGAACCTCTTGAAAACAGTTTGATCTAAACTCAAATAATGCAAACAGATTTCTGCTCAGAAAGCATGAAAGTTCTTCTCATGGATTTTTTTTCTAAAAATCTCTGAAGTCTGACATGTGAATTTTTCATAAATCGTCACAGCAGAAGTAAAAGAATTAAATCAAACAATAGACAAATAAATCAATAATATACAAGAAAACGTTTTATGTATCCAATAATATTAACAATAAAAATTTAATTAGTTAAATTTAAAAAATAAAAAAAATGCAGCAGCTCTCATATTCACAAAAAATTATCTGTTCATGCTCCATATCAGAATAGCGTATATTGCCTTATAATAAGGCAGAAAATCATAGAGCTGCTAAAATTATTTCATAGCAGATCCAAATAAATAAGAAAAATCAATCTTGTTTTATTTTCAACAAAATTTGTGTAAATTTTGGGCAATTTCAATGATAAGAGGAGATCAGAGGTTGGTAGGGTTTATCAGTCACGGTTTATTCAGAAACACGGACCAAATTGAGTATTCATCATATCTCCCAGATTCCCAAAAATAAAAATTATAATAAAATGAGGAAAATGATTTCGTAATTAAAGAGTTGAGAAATCATCAGAGACTTAAATATAATGAATCATGGAAAATTAACGATCATATTGTTGCAGTTTTTTTCTCATCATCACCTGATTTCAATTCAACAAAACTAATAAATAAATCAAAAAATAAACAGAAAAAGTAAAGGACTAAGAAATAAACCCTTGCGGAAGATTGGAGAGAAGATTTGGCTGCCATTGATGTGTTCAGTTGAAGCCGAGTAAGGAAATCCCTATTTATATAGAATGTTAACGACATAGGGTTTTGTGATTCGTCAGTCGTAAACCCTAAATTTGGCGGCGGGCGTCTTTCACGAGTTACGGATTAGCCTTATTGTGGTTTTCATGGGCCATAGGTGTTATGGGCTGCCCATAGTTGAAAATTGATTATTGAACTCAAATTTGGATCCCAATTGTACAAGGACAACTTACAAAATACTCCTACAATTAAGGATCTTTTGAAAAATCACATTAAATGTGTTTTGAAAGTAACAAATTTATGTAAAGTTAAATGCCACTTTTTTATTATAAAATATCACTTTTTGAAGTTAAAAAAGTAATGTTTGCCACTCAAAAAGTGACAGAAAATAAAAAAATGTGACACAAAGTAACGTAAACTTTAAAAAAAATTTAAAAAAAAGTGACAAAAAATTCAAAAAAAAATTAACAAATACGAAAAAGTGATAAGAAATAAAAAGAGACAAACACTCAAAAAGTGATAAGAAATAAAAAGAGACAAACACTCAAAAAGTGATAAAATTTTAAAAAATGTAACAAATTATTAAAGAAAGTGACAAAAAAAAGGTGACTAATACTTAAAAAGTGATAGAAATTTTTAAAAGAATAACAGGAAAAAAATGACATACACTTTAAAAAGTGACACAAATTCAAAAAAGGAATAGGAAATAAAAATAAAAAGTGACACACTCAAAAAGTGATAGAAAAAAATGACAAACATTCAAAAAAGTTACCGAAATTCAAAAAAGGTGACAAACATTAAAAAATGTTGCACACACTAAAAAACTGACACAAATTCAAAAAAAGAAAAAAAAAAGTGATAAGAAATAAAGAAAAGAACTTACCTTTATCAAGTGATGTGAAGCCTTGATTGGAATTGACTCAAGAACTACACCAACGATTCGTTGATGTAGTCGAGTAGCTTGGAGGAGCGTGTAGTTGCGTACAGATTTCTCGTATTGCTACTGGGATTGACGAAAAAATCTTCGTGATATATCCATTTTACTGACACTGTTGAATCAATGATATTCTTTATAATGCAGAGGCTACACCAAAATCCTTGACGAGGATTATGGGCATTCATGCTCTCTTTGTACCACCTCAAGAGTCATGCACAGGCAATCATTTTTATTATTTTTCTTGTTTATTTAATTTTTTCACTTTTAAGTAAACTTTTGAAGCTTATATGTATGTTAACTTTAACAATCAATACTCGTCAGAGGAAAGTAATATGGAGATTTCGTTAAAAAATCTATTCAACAATAATTTTGTTTAAAAGACCTTCAGTTAATAGTTTTTGTTGAAGGCATGCACTCTATTTCATTAGGGCAACTTAGAAAAATTAGGATCTTTTAAAAAAAAGTCATATGAAAAGTGTTTTGAAAGTAAAAAATACTGTGTAAAGTTAAGTGTCACTTTTTTTATTAAAAAGAAAATGACAAAATGTCACTGTTATTAAAAAGTGATTGTTTTTTTTAAATAAAAGTGATGTTTGTCACTTATAATATTAAAAAAAGTGATAAAAACTAAAAAAAAAAAAAGTGAAAAACAATTTAAAAAGTGACACTATAAAAAAATGACAAAATTAATTTGAGTAATTAATACGGGAATTTGTAACGTCTTCAATTGTTATGCAAGCAAATGGGAATAAGATAATAAATATAAAAGTAACAAAATGATTGAAATTGTTATTTCAATAAAATGCACAAACAACAACCTTTGTTAAAATGTAAATGTCATTTTTTTTGTTAAATATGACACGTCACTTTTTAAGAAGAAAAAAAAAAGTGACAAATATTCAAAAAATGATAAAAACTCAAAAAAAAATTGATAGAAAGTGAAAAAGTTGACAAATGTGCAATAAAGCTAATTTATTAACTAGCATATAAACTTGAATTTAAAAGCTATTCAATAATAAAGTGACAAATACACATTCAAACTAGACTAGAAAAGTTAGTTTGGTTTGGAAACTATAACAAAAAATTGCACCACCTCTTCTAGTTACATTTTGATTATATCTTTGAGCACATTTTTGAACACGAACATTATGTATGCATTTCAATACGTTATCGTTATAACATGTATTTCTCAGTGCCGATAAAGTTCAAGAAAATAACAAAAATGAAAAGAAGTTCAATAAGAATTACTCTATGAACACACCTATCTCAATTTCAAGAGTTCCTTCCCCATGTCAACATTGTTTTGAGCCACACATATAATTAATCCTAATTAATCCAAAACAATGCCAACAATACTAATGTTAATTAAAAATAAATGCAATCATAAATAATTAAATTACGATATGCCTTTTGCACTCCACCATTGCTCCTCCACACACTCACACTCAAAACACGTACAAAAAGTTCCCAACTTACTTACATAATCCATCAATGATTTTCCATTTCTGGGTTTCTATCCACCCCTTATCTATATATGTATTTCATATTCATTCTCTGATTCCATTAACTTAATTAACAGGCCCTTTGGCTGCTCTCTCTCTCTCTCTCTCTCTCTCTCTCTCTCTCTCTCTCTCTCTCTCTCTCTCTCTAAGAGAACACGTACAAAAAATTCCCAAATTACTTACATATCCATCTATGATTTTCCATTTCTGGGTTTTGTATACACCCTTTATTTATATATGTATTTTATATTCATTCTCCAATCCATAAAGTGAACGCAAAAGATTTGTTTTCCCTATTTTCAGTCATCAAGTAAATTCTTAAAGAAATTTTCATTGTCATTCAATGTGTTTGAGTTTCAACCCATCAATGTTCGTAAACCAACCCGTATCAATTTTTTTTGTAATTATTACAATGAAGATTAAAATTTTGCGGTTTTAATCGCTCTCTAACAATTTCTTGGAAAATGTTGTTGTCCTCCACATCACCTTTGTCAACATTGTCAATGGTGACGTTGTGGGGTATGGCGATGGAAATTGGAGGGCAAATGTTGGATATGGACGAGGAGAAGAATGCAGAGTCTCCCACCAGGATGAAGTTCATGGCGGAGACATTTTCGATCTCATGGTGGGAGTTTGCAACGTGTTAGGTGTTCTCTGTATTTCTCCTAACGTGTTCTCCAATTTGGTGCTTTCTCCATCTACACGTGATGGGTGATTTATGGGGTGTCCTCAACAAATTTTTTGATGGAATCCTAATGAATTTCATGGATTTGAATAAATTTTCACAAATTCCATTAGTAACTCATCAAATATGACGAAATTTCAAAAGATTTGGTGATATAAATTTTTAAGTTTGAAATCCATCCAAATATTTTAAATCCCTCTACTAAGAAATTATTTATAAATCAACTAGTTATAGAGGATACCTGAATTTTAAAAGATTTAATTGAATTTCACTAAATTCTAAATTGAGGACACCTAAATTTTAAACGTATTTCATTAAAATTCATTAAAATCTCAATTGAGGATACCTAAACTTAGAAAGACTTTTAAAATCATCACAATCTCAATTGTGGATATCCCTCTTACAAAACACTTTGATCAGTTTGGTGGTTTTAGATTTTGTTACGTATTAATTACGATAATGGCAAGTTTTAATTTATTTTAGTGTATTAATCTAATTTATTGTTTTTTTCTAGAGTATTGGGCTCAATTTCCTCACAAAACATTATTGCATATGTCATTCTTCCTCGAAAGTGTCATCAAGATGAAGTAAACAATTTTGATCTTTTCATTTTCGATTTCTTTCTTGTTGGGCGGAAATTAGATTTTCCAACCATTACACTCGGTCTCATGAAGCTTGTCCACTCCACTCGCCATGTCAAAGCCCAACCTTATAGCATACTTCTTACAAAAAAAATTAAATATTTTGATATTTCTTTAAATGATGAGACCTTCATTAAACTCCATTCTACAGACACCATCAATATTTAAACTATTAAATACATGAAAATAGTAAAAGAACATAGTCAATGGGTGACTCACACAAAATGGTTTGATCCCACTTAGGGTCTTTTCACTCTACCTTTCGATGGCAATGAAGACAATGATGTGCTACAAGTTCCAAAGCCTCCCCATGATATTCCGGACTCTAGCGTTCCTCCTTCTCCGACGGGTGGTTTCACATTTATCGAGGATCACTATAATCTCCTCAACGGGAGCATTGATTCACTTACACCCTCCGTTTATAACCTTGGTGAAATGCTTCACCAATTACAAGTTCAACAAGTCGTCATACAAGTCCAATAAGATGTAATTCAAACTCAACAAGTGGTGATATAAGCTCAATAGACTACATTCTACGCTCACTTCCCTCCACCACATCATCCGAAGTCGTAATTATTATTTACATTTTATATTTATGTATTTTGGACACTCTTATTTCGTCTAGTTTCTTTTGTTATGGATGGAATTTGTTTTTGTATTTTGGATATCTTGTGTTATTTTGAATGAAATTTACTTGCTATTTTTTTTGTGCCTATTGTTGTCTTACATGAATTATGTTTTCGATCTCCACTTTAATACTTTTTGCTTATGCCAAAAAGGAAAAAACATATAAGATGACATGCATATATACTTTTATAAATATAACAAATGTGATATGCTTGAGATGGTTATTGACTTGAAAAGGTTAAGGAAAATATATGTATAAAAGATAGAGGGAATATATGTATCATATGTGATATCTAAATTTTTTCAATCCCTTATCAATTCATTGTTATGATTTAATGCAAATCATATTTTTTTGTCATAATCAAAAAGTTAAAATTTGTTGACTTATGATTGACTTCATGTTTTTTATTATAACAAACAAATTAATTTAATTTCTAACAATTGAATTTGAATCTTCATAGCTATTGTAGCGAAGTTGATCGATTGGGGACTAAAAAATTACTACCAAAAGACTCGCATCGAATGATCAATAAAAAATCGAGATAAAAGCCAAACATTCACAACAAATCACTTGAGACAAAAAAACTTCAATTGTCAAACATCGAAAATATTATAATATGATATTTTGCATTTATATGTAAAGATATAATGTTTTAATTTTTAATAATGAATTATTAAAAGCTCAATAAATAATTTTTTCAACGTGAGAAAATTATTTCATAAAAATACTTGCATAAAAATTATTTTTTAAAAAATAAGTAACTTGATATTCAAACTCTTTATAATATCACTTACCTTGAAAAATAAAGCGAAAATATCATTCAAAAGCCTACATTTTTTCAAAACAATTAAGAAAGAAAAATCCGGGAAAATCTATTCAAGCGGACGTCCGGTTCGTCCAATGGTCACTTTTTTAACTGCTGTGAATTCTGATGCGCAATGGTTAGTTTAGTTGTCCGATTCAAGATGCAGACATCTGAATTGGTTGTCCGATTGGTCAGAATTTTTGACATTTTGATTACTATAAATATTATTTCACTTTGCATTTATTACAACATTTTTTAGAGTATTTAAGTGAGATATTTTTGAGTCAAATTACATTGATCTTACATTTTATATATCTTTATCAAATCATTCACTTTGAAAAACTTTTAATTGGATCAACCTTTAAAAAATATATTTTTCATCAAAAAATTTATCACCTAACACTTGGGCTTCATTTATTGTTATTCATTAAATTGTTAGCGTATTTCTCTCTTTGTACTTAACTTGATTATATTATTTATTAAGAAAAATGTTCCAAATTGTAAAATCATTTCTCTTTAAATTTGTGGAGTCATATTGAGGTCCCGAAAAACTCAATATTGTATAAGGATTAGTGCTCTTTTTTTATAAATCACCGAAAGCATTGTAAATGTTTGGATTGCACCACAAGTCAATCAATTTTAGTAAAAATGTCTTGTTCGTGATGGAGAGTTTGATAACAAAGGACGTAGATCATTGTTTGTGATCGAACATCCGCAATTACATTATTTGCACTCTCTCTTTCCTTTTACTTATTGCTTTTATATTTGTGTATTTTTATTTGATTGACTTAATCATTTTCAACTTGCTTAAATTTGAATTAATTTCTCTAAAAAAATTTAATAACCAATTTACTCACCTCTTGATTAATTTTTTTTGGGCTATCATAGGATATATTGAAATTATAGCATTTTGATGATTTTTACAACCCGATATTTCAATACTCTAATAATGAATTTGGCAGGTTGAATTGAATAATAATGAATAAGACTAAAAAAAGAAGAAGATAAATTATTGATATTTCGTTGATGCACGTCTCCTAATTATTGTTTCCCAAAATTTGTAAAAAGTCATTTGTTGCAATAGACGACAGATTCAGCCACCATGATATTTATTGTCTATTAATGAGACAAAGATTTAAATGATTTTGTATTTTTTATATAATAATTTAATCATATAACTAAGATTAAATTATCTCCTTTTAACATTCGTTTTGGTCTTTTTCTCTCGTTCATAATTAAAAATTTCTAAATGGATTAAAATATTTTTAGAGTCCGTTTGACATGACTTTTGAAAAATTAAAAGAAACTTTTAAGATCCAAAATCTACTTTTGGACCTGCTTAACTAATTTTATAAAAATGTCTTTTTGAGTTAGAAGAACTTTTAGAAGAAGCTGATCCAATATAACTTACTTTAAAAGTACTTCCGGAATAGAAAACTTTTTTAAGAATTAATTTCCAAACAAAAATGAAGGTAACTTCATCCAAAAACTTTTCTACAAAAAGCAAAATTTAAAACAAAAGCAAAAATTATTCCAAACGGACCCTAAGAGGAGTGATGACAAAAACCACAATTAAGCTCGTATACTTCAACTATGATATCAAAATAAGTAGCGCCAACCTAAAATCACTTTGCAAACACTGAACTACTCGAAGAGAGACACATTTTGCTACCAAAATAACCAAGCCATGATCTTTTCTTAGATGGAGACCCTCTCTAAGTGTTAATGAACCACAATTTTAATGAATTGTGTTCTTAAAGAATCAGTGTTTTGGCTATGAATACTTATTTTGACACCACTAAATACATAGTAGTTTTATGTGTTAAATTAAGTTACTTCGTTGGTTCCGATAAGACAATTGTCAAATTTTGTCACCTAACTCTCTCAAATCTTGTGAGTCCTATCCAGTGTAGCAATTTTTTCCCTCTGTCCCTAATTAGTACAGCTGTAGCAGCTAGATGGCTTGGCCAAATTTTTAAACCACCAAAGCCACTTCTGTCAAAGAACTTAGTTTCCAAAAATCACAAAAAGCACATTCAACCAGGTTTAGAGATCAAATTTGCATTCAGAACAAGTTGCCTCGTATGTTAGTAACTCGGGGTTAAATATTCGTTACTGCTGAGATTCATGCACGTATGCATTCACAACAACACAACTCATTCACAGCATAAACTGAACAAGTCGAATACAGAATGTACCAGGTTCAAAGAGAATGTTTGCACTGTAATCTTATCTCAGGCAGTTGCTAATTTTCTCGAGTACACAATGTACATGGGATCTGTGCGTCCAGGATTAGGAGATATATCCACAGCCTACACAAAATTGAGAACAAATTATCACAACTCAGGCGAAAGGACTACATTGAATCAAATAATTATGTCAAACTTTAATAGTGACATCCTCATTAACGTGACTTAATTAGGGAAACTTTATGATCATGATTACATTTCCAAGTTTTTAATTGTGCAAGGAATGACTTAATACCTTTTGCCTAGTGCATTTTCTTCTAATTATCGCTATCGATAAAGAGTTGGAAACGAATAAATAACATTTAGACAGACCATGGGTTCTCCTTTTGGAAATTTCTATTTGGTAATGATCAGAATATTCATTCCAAAAACACTAGGTTCAAGGTATCAAGTAATAGCCAAAGTAGCAAATTCTTAATATATCAAATGAAAAATTAGAATGTACCTTGGGAGGCTCAAACCCTCCAGCATAATGGAAATATGCTCCAACTATTAAGACATGATCAGAATCTCCTGTTGAAGTCCATATCGAGATTGCCTTTGTAAAGAAGCAGCGATTGGAGAAGCTGATATAAAGGCATAATCTACAGAATCAGAAATCATCTCATCGAGCAAAATGCTAGATAAGTGAAGCATTGAGAATTATTGGCTATATTTATAGAACAAAAGATATATAAACCTTAAACCGGCCAAGAGTTCACATTATGTTACTGAAGAACCACCACGTTTTAAAATGTAAATAAGTTGTACAACATTTAGCAATTATCACCTTATTATAGCTAGTCCACCTGGTTTAAGGATCCTCGACATTTCCTTGAAAACATCAATAGGCTTTGTTAAGTAGTCGACACTAACCTGCAAGACAAATACATGTTATATCCATGCATAGGAGCTTTCAAAACCAAGAAATTTATATTTGAAAATGTTTCCACGATGAAGGCAAAGAAAATAGAAAATAACTTCTCTTTTGAGAGAGATTCAGAAAGAATCTATCTTACAAAAATAAATCTTTACTTAATAGCAGAAATGGCGTATTCCTTTCCTTGCAATTTCCATTTTTTCACTTGGGATGCAATATGCACTAATGCACAATAGTTTAGCCAAGGAAGTTGCTGGGGAAGCCTTTCCCACATATTTTTTTGCTAACTAGAGACACAGTAAAATATTGAACAATCTCCCTTCTCTTTGCTTCTATTTGTCACTTGAAGAATCGTCACCGAAAGGAGCCTATAGATTTTGAGAAAGGGATTTTGAGAAAGGCCATAAGTTTAGCATGTATTATTAATCACTTGAAACACTTCCATGGAACGGGCATAACAGGTCAATATGCAACATTAACAGAGAAATCTGAAGCCAGGCAGAAGGATGATAGAACTTTTTTTACAAAGATAATGTTACAGGCCCACCTAATGTGTCAGCAATAGTGAATATCAAAAATTAATTTTGACTAACATAAATTCCTGTATCTGAAGTTGATGAGGTTTTTTGCTGTAATTCTGTTCAATTACAGAGAGTTCAATTACAGAGTCTAAAAATATTCAATCGCCAAACAAATAAGTACCCTGTTGAATGAATCACTGATCTTAAATATTTGTCAGATATTGAACGGAATTACTGGTGGATATGATGGACGTACCACATTTGTAATAACATCAAAGGTGTTATCTTCAAATGGGAGCTTAGGATCAACATTCAAGTCTTGCACAACATAATCTGTGAGAGCCTACAAAGATATGTAGTGGAAAACACGATTCTTCATCTCATGACAGTGTAGTGTTATAGAAGTCAAATCCATTGTTAAAAGAAAAAAACAAGGCATAGAATCTTTTCAAATGTGTATAAGCATTGCTCTTGAGACAGAAACGTTATCCTCAATTTATACTTGGAAACTTCAGCAAAAGGATATAAAACGGCCCAAAAAAATCAAATTTTCCCTTTTCAGACATCTGGTTTTCTAATAGTATGTAAAGACCAAACATTTCAGGTCAAACTGACACTTTAGATGTTAAGTTCAAAAGTGAACAATGGACTCACCGGATTTCTCTTTAACTCTTCTTCATTCATGCCCATTCCTACTATTCTGGCTTGCTTATACCCTTTAGGGTAATGACTCACCTAGAAAATATATAAGAATCACGTTATGATCATAAGTCATTTTACAAATGGAGTGAATTAAGGTATATATGTCCTACCCAGCTGCTACACATGTCTAGCAGAGCCACTCCAGGAGTATCACTGGGTGGAAAAACCTCTGAGTAATATTTAGTGAGTGCAGCAATAGCTGGATCATCAATATGTGTCACAAAGCGTGGAGCTTCATAGAATAATGAATCTGCTGTCCTGAAAATTTGGTTATATTAGAAATGTAGCATGAAACCTTGACATTATTCAGATGCAGCTGGAGCTGCTTCGGTGACCAAAATGGATCATAATTGAAAAGTCAAGCAGGAACATCAATTATTGAAAATGGAATGACGGCACTGTAAATTTCTTCAATTTGTTGTTTATCATAGGCCCTGCAGGCAAGTTTTGTTCCGATTTCTATATTAGAATTCAGGACAAAACTATGATTGTCCAAGCATTTGATTTTCTCTTGATTAAAAATGTTCTTGGTTAGAGGCTAAAAATTGTAACAAATGAAGAACGATGTTCCCAATTTTCTTGTTCATCAAATGGAAAATGTGTGATATACCTTAATGATTACTCACCCCATCCATTTTCTGATACAAGTCTCATATCGGACACTGAATTTGCCCATTTATATATTACAATAGACATATAAGATACAATAGAAAACCAATCACAATTTTTTCTTTCAAGTTGTGGAGATTCTTTTTTACTAAATTCAGCAAAATGTCAATATCCATGTATCTTCCAAATATATATATGTATATAAACCTTCAGATTTTGGCATTATGAAATATGAAAGACAAGACCAATGCCACCTTAATCTCTCCACAACTTTTACACCCTATTACCTAACAACTAATAGAGGTGCCATGAAGCATCAGTACATGAGCGATCAAAGTGTTCGACAGAAATTCAAAATGCTAGACAACCTTGAAATTAGGAATTATCTTTAACAGTGTATGACAAGAAAAATTAGCATTTAAATGAGTAACTATAATATGTCATATTCCGGGATTATAATAGCAAGACTTTTACGTACAGGTACAGCTAGAACCAGACAATTTCGCGCTCCAGATCATCAAAAAAATATTAGCTAGCAAAGTGATATGCCATAACCATTTCTTCCCATGGGTCATATAGCTAAATTGAAAGTGTGTCAATGCAAAGGATTGAATGTGAAATAGTTAGCAATAATATCAAAATTTTAATCCAGTGGGACGAGAGAGAGAGAGAGAGAGAGAGAAGAAATTTTACTCATCAAAGCGCTGGAAATCCTCCTCTTTGAAGGGGAATTGCTCAGGCCACTCCATATTCTCTAATACCTTTTATTCAAAGCAGAAATGAACACATAAACAAAAAAAGAGACATGAATGAATTACAAAACACTGAATTTGGGAACTAGAAGTCTAGAATAAATCATAAAAGTTGCAGATATAGAACTAAAACATTGAATTTCACAAATGTCTCTTACTAACATAGTTTGGGGGTAATTGAAACGGGGAATGACATTCTTAAACATTTTTGCCAAAGAAGACGAAAATCTGAATTTAGCTTTTAACCTACACATCTGACCTTCAAAAAGAAGCAGATGGCCTCTCATCTGTTTCTACCTTCCAATGACACACACTTTGACATCAAGAATGATGCACATTACACTTGGATTAAGACGATACTTGGAAGTTTAGTTATCAACTTATCTACTCCGATTCTCTAACATCGTGAGGGGGAAAACCCAAATTTCAAGCAATACACTGTTGAATTCCGCGAATTTCATTCAAAAAATTATAGCACAATAGTGATTGCCCAACTAATAACCAAGCAACCAGCTAACCCAATAGGAAGTTCAAAATAAATAAATAAAATAAAAAATAAAACACCACAAGGTAAAATTTACCTTCTCAACTTCGCCTTTTTGTCTTGCAGAAGCTACGAACGATTTGGCACCAAAATTACCCGCCATGTTCATCAACTGAGACCAAAATGAAATCCCAATTCCCAACACAACCCTACGAGGGAGCCTATACCTAATAACCCCCCGCTTAACTACTCTTGAAAATTGAAGGGGAAAAGTGTGAGAAAAACTAGAAGAAACTGCCGGTAGAGAGGAAAAAAAGCCTACCAAATGTGGTGCCCTTTGTTGCAGTTTGATGCCAAAACCCTTAGCCATTTGGTTTAACAAATTTGCTGCCACACTTTCTACATAATTAGTGTGACATTTGCAAATTTCAGTCTCTTCCCCCCTAAAGAATTCAAAATTGAAGCACTGATCATCTTATCTACATTGGGATTTTATCAAATATTTGGTGATTGATATGCAATTTACGTGGCCATCTTGCATTTCAGTTGTTTCTAGCCCAGTTTGGTGTAAATGATTAATTTTTAATTACAAATTTTTATTTGCTTAATTATTATTGAACTTTGTGAAGTGTTACAATTATAATTATAAAATCCGGCTCAGGCCGACCTATTGGACCGGAAAATCGGCGGCCCGGACCCTTAATCTGATCGGATAGATTAATTTGATAGAAATGTATTTGTCTCAATCAAAATCGAGTTTTGACCGAATTAATCAACGATTATCGGGCCCGATTGACCGGTTTTATTGAGTTTTGAAATTCTCTTACAAAATTTTTGGATTCAAGAGAATTGAACATTGGACTTCTAAGAAAAATAATGGGTTCCTCATCACTTGAACATAAAGTATTTTAGTATTACTTATGTGCAACAATTTATATCTATTTAATGAATCATTTATAGGTTTTATAAAAGTATTCTTTTAAAACACTTTAGTCAAACCTTTTACTTTATTTTATAGACTGAAATAATTAGTGAAAAATAAATTAAAAATTTTTATTTTGCTCATTAAAAAAAAATTATACTTTATATTTTTTTGTAGATTTTTATGCAATGACCATCACTGAGTTACGGATTGAACCACTAATCCATTGACCCGCTTCATTGTCTAGGTCGAGTCTAACAACTATGGTTACAATTTAATAATTAAATTTAAAAATGTATCACAATGATTATTGAACTTCAACATGTGTTGCTAGTTCATAACTGAACTTACAAATATATTACTGAACTATACACTATATTACCCATCTATCACTCAAGTTGAAAAATCTGTTAGGTTCAACAAACGATATTGACTTGAGTGATGGATGGATAACAAGCTACAAAGTTTAGTGACAATTAATATACATTTTTAAGTTCAATTATGAAGTAATAACACTTGATGAAGTTTAGTGACCTTTGGGATAAATTTTAATGTTTAGTTATTAAATAATAACATTTATTTTTTTCCTTAAATCGACCTCAGTGTTCCTTGGTACTAATTCGAATATTTTTGTACTTTTATTTAATTTTTTTGTCAATATTTTTCAGTGTTCCTACTATCTCTCTTTCAATCTTTTTATACGAAGTTCGAGATATGGTGAATTGATACCAACTAATCCAAAAATCAAACGTCATTTTTATCGTAGCAAAGAGAAGCACAACAACAAAATACCAAATAGCCAATGAACTAAACAATTCGATAATTCAAGAGAATGAAGCGACAGTTGCCAATGAATGGATGTGCTAGTCGGGGACTCAATGACTCCGCAAATCACTTAAAGTCAATTTAGCATCGTATATTTTTCATTTGGGCAGCAAAACTTTCAGTTGAAAACTAATGTTATCCATTTATTTCACAATGGATATCCACGAAAGTTCTATTTTTCTTCGATTTATAGGTCTCGGATTTTTAGTTTCCTCTTTTTTTTTCCTTTTTTTTTTCTTTAGCCCAGTGACCATTGAGATATACAGAGACGGATCCAGAATTTTTGGCGCACGGGCTAAAATTTTTGACCTTCCATTTTCAAATTTTAAAAATTGCAAAAAAAAAAAAAAAAAGAGAGAGAGAGAGAGAGAGAAATCAACCATCAATGGTATTACTCTAATGACAATCAAAAAAATAATTCATTAAGTCGACAAGGCAACGAAAATAATTCATTAGATCGATTGGCCGACAAGGCAACAACAACAATCATTAAGCCGATAAGGCAACATTTTAACAATAATTAATTAACTAATTTAATGTTTTGCCGACAAGGCGACAAGTAGAGAGATGCTGATATTTACTTACTAGGGAGTATATTTAATCTTTTGCAATTTGCTGTTCCTACATGTATGTGCGATTGCGTCTGTGGATTCAATAATTAACTGCATTATTTGAAATTCAAAAATAAATCAATTAAGTCCATTATTAAGATTTAAAATTATTAAGATTACACGAAAATAAGTCCCAATTATTAAGATTTAAAATTTCAGTAATTAACTAAAAAAACCCATCAAGAATAAAAGAAATTGATCACATATGATTACAAGAAATTAAATCCAAATTAATCATTAATTGACTATATTGAAAAACCATCAAGCATAGAAGTCAAAAATTGATCACACTTGATTTCAAGAAATAAAATCACAATAAAAGTTACATAATTGATAATCAAAGACATAATTTTTAAGTGAATCTGAACATCAAATATAGAAACTGAGCTAATTTCTCTACCAATTTCCAACAAACATGGTCTATGTCCACTAATAACTAAAACAACAATATAAGACACTTGTCCAACCTTCCTTTGGATTAGAATTAGGTTTGGGTTTGGGTTTAAATGGATGATAAAATTTTAATTTTGTTTGTGCCAAAAATTTAGAGTTGGGCCATATACTCCTTTTTGTTGGAATGAGG
>CAIGRB010034142.1:0-12142 GCA_903798255.1 Fraxinus quadrangulata | reverse complement strand
TGTGCAATTTATACGTATTATATATAATAACATTATATTAATATATAAAAAAAATACATCTAAACATAAAAATAAAATAAAGCCCAGCTCGGCACGTGACACTGGCCGGTGACGAGCCCGGGCTCGATGCCACCGAGCCACGAGCCAGTCCGGCTCAGACTTTTTTCGGGCTGAGCCCGAGCCACCCGAGTCGCCGAGCTTTTTTGACATCACTAGGCGGCACCACCTCAAAGTTCACATAGGTGAAATTCTTTCAGTATCTTTTGTTACTTTTAGAGATACTTGTATTCCGTACTGAACTTCATTAAGAGTTTTAATTATAACTCATCCCTCCAACAGTAACAACCAATACTATTTACCAAAGATAGGGTTTAATAAATTTAATAGTTTTGAAATTCATCCACTTATCGAATGATTTGTTATTACCTTTTGAATCTAAATATACTTGTTTAGTATATTTTGGGTAGGGTTGCTATCATGGTGGATTTAATTAAGTAGTTTCAACCCCATCCTACTTGATGTCAATCTTATTAAATCTCTCGTAAGAGGTTTAGTAAACGGATCAGCTAAGTTCTCATTGGACATAGTATGTGTAAGAGAAATTATTTCACGCTTTATTAATATCCTTACATACTCATGTCTTAAACTCATATGTCTAGACTTTCCATTATATACTTTGTTATAAGCTTGAGCAAGAGTAGCTTAACTATCACACAAAATACGTATTGAAGAAATATCATTTATGTCTAAAGGTATTTCATATAACAAATTTCTTAGCCACTCAGCTTATTTTCCAGTTTCGGCCAATGCTACAAATTCTGACTCCATTGATGAGCGAGTAATGCAAGTTTGTTTCTTAGACTTCCAAGAAACTGCACCTTCTCCAAGAGTAAATACCCAACCTGAAGTGGACTTATTTTCTCCTGCACTTGATATCCAACTAGCGTCAATATATCCTTCCAAGATTTTAGGGAATTTTGTATATTGTAGTCCAAGGTTTTTGATTTTCTTTAAATAACTAAGAACCATACCGATGGCCTTCCAATATTCGGAACTTAGATTGCTAGTAAACCTACTTATTTTACTCATAGCAAATGCTACATCAGACCTTGTACATTGTGCTGCGTACATAATTCTTCCAATTGCACTGGCATATTCTATGTGAGCTATTACTCTACCATCGTTCTTTATCAATTTGATACTTGGATCTAACGGATTATTAACCTCTTTACTGTTCAAGTGTTTGAACTTATTTATCACATGTTCAATATAATGTGATTGACTCAATGTAAAACCCCCACTATCCTTTTTAACTTTGATACAAAGTATCTACTTGTCCAAGATCTTTTATTTTGAACATGGAGGATAGAAACCTCTTCATTTCTTTAATACCATCTATATTGTTGCTAATGATCAACATATCATCAATATATAGACATATTAATGTGATTATATTATTACTTACTTTAGTATATAGACATCTGTCTACTGAATTGTGATTAAAACAATTTGCCATTAATCACATTACTTTAAAGTCAAATTTCTCATTCCACTTTATATAGACATTTGTCTACTGAATTGTGATTAAAACAATTTGACATTAATCACATTACTTTAAAGTCAAATTTCTCATTCCACTTTTTAGGGGCTTGTTTTAATCCATATAAGGATTTGATTAGTTTGCACACCTTATGTTCATTTTCCGGTAGAACAAATCCTTTTGGTTGTTCCATATAAACTTCCTCTTCGAGATCTCTATTTAAGAATGCTGTATCTACATCCATTTGATAAATATGTAATTCATAAATGCTAGTGCAAATAAGATCCTTATTGAAGTTATCCTAGCTACGGGTGCATATGTGTTAAAGTAATCTATTCATTCATTTTGACGATATCCTTCAGCTACTAATCTAACTTTATAGGTATTGAGTGTTCCATTGGAATTATATTTCCTTTTAAACACCAATTTACAACCAATGGATTTAGAACCCTTTGGTAAATCAACTATTTCTTAAGTGTTATTTGAAATAATAGAATCATTTTCATTATTTATTGCCTCTTTCCAAAATATGCAATCTCTGAAAGACATTACTTCTTTATAGATTTTAGGATCATTTTCGACTTGAAGAACAAAAGGAATTGTTCTTACATTATCCATCATATCTCCTTCCACTAAGTAGAAAGAAATAAGTTGGGAATTCAATTCATCCGATCCTAGAATTTTTTCTTTTCTAACTCTCTTGCTTCTTCGAGGTTCACTTTCAACATCTCATGTAGATGTCTCTTTTTGTGATTCTTTAAAAATCAGAATGTCTAAATATTCATTTTTAGAATTTCTCGTTGCCAATACATTCTAAAAAAACTCAACATCCATTGATTCTATTATAGCATTTGATTCTAAGTTTAATAACATATAGGCCTTGCTATTTAAAGAATATCCCACAAAGGCATATTTAATACCTCTAGGACCTAATATAGTTATCATAGAATCCATATTCTTATAATAAGCAAGACACCCCCCACATTTTGAAATAATTAATATTTGGTTTCCTACATTTCCACATTTCATATAGAGAAACCTTATTCTTTTTAAAGGAATCCTATTTACTATATGACAAGCACTAAGTAAGACTTCACCCCATAAGTTATATGATAATTCATAATTCAATAACATGGCATTTATCATTTCTAAGAATGCACTATCCTTTCTTTTTGCTAGACCATTTTGTTTCGGTGTTCATGGTGCAGAATATTGATATATTATTCCATTTTGTTCACAAAATATATTGAATTCATTAGAAAAATATTCTACACCTCTATCGCTTCTTAGAGTTTTTAGTTTCTTCCTAATTGATTTTCAACTTCAATTTTGTATGTTTTAAATGTACTAAAAGCTTCATCTTTATGTTTTAACAATCATAAATAAGTATACTTAGCACAATCATCAATGAAAGTAATAAAATAACTATTATCACATCTTGTTAGCATGCCATTCAATTCACATATATCGAAATGAACAAGTTCATGTAAGTTTGTTAATCTTACTATACTATGAAATGGCTTTTTAATCATCTTTGATTTAATACAAGTTTCACATTTTCCTAATTTGTCAATTTCACATTGTATTAATCCACATTTAATCATTCTTTTCATAGTGTTAACTCCTATATGTGCTAATTTATCATGCCATAAATTAAATGAATCAGTAACAAAGGCAAATGATTTGTTTTCATTATTATTATCCTCAAGAGTATAAAGTTTGACCATTCCTTCGGTTGAATAGCCATTTCCAACAAAATACCCATTATGAGTACTTACAAGTTTTTCAGATTCAAATACAGATTTAATTCCTGGTTTTCCTAAAAAAAATACTTGCTAGGTTTCTATTCATTTTTGGTACATGAATGACGTTTGTCAAAGTGATTTTCTTTCCTAAGGTGAAAATGAGTTCTACATTGCCTTTGCGAATCACTTTAGATCTTTCTCCATTTTCCATTTAGATTTCTTGACCATCTTCAATGTCATGATAAGTTTTGAAAAGAGATATTCCTTCTTTTGTTGTTTCATATGCCTGCAATCTCTTGCATAGTATCCCGATTTTCCATAAACATAGCAATATCCCTTGGATTTGTTTTTGAACTTTCTTTGATCCTTCTTGAGACCAAGAGGTTTCCCTTTCTTCTTGTACTCGTTTGAGTTATCCACATTGTCCACGGCATTGGCTTTTGAAGAGCCATCATAACAACTTTCAGTTTTATCTCTTGCCCTTGATTTTTCCTCTATACGAAGATGTTTTTGAATTTGTTTCAAAGAGAAATCTTCGGAATTGTGGAGAATCTTCTTTTTATATCATTTCCAAGTTCCTGGAAGTTTAGGAATAATAGCTCCCACTTGGAAAGATTCAGGAAGATTGATTTTTACCGCTTTCAATTTGTTGATAATGAGTTGCAATTCATGTACTTGAGGCAACAAAAGAATATTATCAAGCATTTTGAAATCGAAATATTTAGAAATTAAAAATTTCTTGGTACCTTCCTCCTGGGCCTTATATTTGTTTTCAAATGCATTCCAGATTTTTTTTGCCGAAGTGGTGTTAGTATAAAGATCATATAACCCGAGAGAGCATTTAGAATGTGACCGCAACATATCAATTCGTCCTCTTACCTTTTCTTTCTTTCTGCACGAATTCTCAATATCTTCTTCGGTTGCGTCAGCAATTGGTTCCAAGTTTGGATCAAATATATAGAAGATTTTAACGTCGTTAGTAGGAATTTGAGTTTGTATTGCCATCTTATGAAGTTTGATCCATCAAATCTATCAAAGCGCACGAAATCTTGATTCATCAACTTGATGGTAACAAGTGTAGTTTCCGTTTCCATCGCAATAAAATGAGATTATCATTTGAGATTGTTAGCAAAACATAAAATATAGCAAAGGAAACAAAAGAAGAGGAAGATGAAAATAAAATATTCGAAGAAGACTTGAACACGAAAATATATCGTTGTTCTCAAACGATATTTGTCTCCTCTCGTTATTTTTTTAAGGATTGAAAATGGCAAATAGTTTGTAAGATTTATCAAGCCTTAATGAAGAATACCAAAAGCTAAATGTATCTTCAAATGAACAAGTGAAATTGTAAAATTTGATTATGTAAAGGAATAGAATTTCTTCAAATTTTGGATGAATAATAGAATGGATTCTCATATTTTTTGGATGAACACCAATATGTATATATAGATTTCAAACATTCCTACTCGAAGTGGTTCAAACTCATAAAGAAAAGGTGCAATGTTTCACCAAGAAAACCACCAAAAATTCGAAAAAATTTAGCCAACGATCGAATTTTATAACTCTGCAACCGCATAAGCTATAACTATGCGGTCGCATAGTTATAACCTTGGCTGTCTCTGAATTTCCTGATCGCACATATGCCACCGCATGCATAAAAGTCCTATGTGGTCGCATATGCCATTTTCATGGCCTTAATTTTCTCTTTTCATGCATCCACGATTCATCCATCCATGATTTTGAAAAACAAGATTCCAACATCACCATGGATCTATATGTTCGTAAACTTTTTAGCTAATACCTAGATTCTGTATTACTAGTCCCAAGACCACAATAATGAAGAATGATTTTCTCAAGTCCAACGTATTGATTTTACAGATATAATTACCAAATTAATTAGTTTTCTTTGCATATCAGAACTACTTGTAAATAGCTTCTATGAATTGATTTGAGTCTAATATTCTTTTACAGTATAAAAAGTAGTTGAGCATCTCATGTTATTTTCGGTATTTAGGTTGACGGCCTCCCCTGCTTAGTACACTCAACGGACATGAACCTTAAAAACTTTTAACTTTTCATGATATCCATTTCATAGGCAACTCTTTACATCAAACCAAAGGCTATAAAATATTGAATAAGATTGTAATACCACGTACCTTTTTTCAGTCTCTAAATATTGCAAGTTTATTCAGTAACGTAAATGAAGGTTTAGCATTTATGAAAATAAGAGCATGGAATGATTAAGAAACTAGAAGTGACTACACAGTTCAAGGATACTGATTAAGGAAGTTACCTCTGTCTTCTAGGTAAAGCAGTTTCATATGCAGATCATCAGCCATTGTCAGGGAAGACACCAACACATCTCCAGCCATTGGATTCCTGTGCATCTCTCTCTCCAAAACATCAATGCATATCCTGTCTTTGTTTGCTTCCTGCCCCTGCTCTGTCTTTGCCTGATAATCTTTCGGCCTTGTCAATCTCCTACAAATACTAACTGCACTCTGTCCTTCCAATGTCATTTCTGATGCAATCGCTCCCTTAGTCAAAAGAGAAACTATAATTGATGGCTCCTTGCGCATAGCAGCAATGTGAAGCACAGTGTAACCCCGCCTATTTCGAAGGTTGACATCAGCCAAACCTAGACTAAGAACCTCAGATACTATCTTAGGATCACAATATGCAACAGCATAGTGGAGAGCAAAGGCCTCGTCTAAGGTTATATCAGACTCAGTTAGGAGAAGCCTGACAAGTTCAACATCATCTGAGTCCAATGCCTTGTGTATTCTCTTAATTCTCTTCTCGCGCAAGGGATCAACAGTTACCTCATTTTCAGCCCAACAATTAATGCGGAGCAATCTAATATCCTCTGCAACGTTGTATGGAAGCTCTGTCTCAATAGCGACGGACTCGAGGTCTGATCGTGCCACTCTATGGACACACTGTGTGAGAAGTTGAGGTAATTGACAATGATAGGCGACCATCAGTATTGGGATAACATCTTCTACAATAGCCTTGCTGACCAAGTTGAGAAGTCGACGCTGCAATTTAACATCGATATATTATCCCTGGTTATGAATGAAGGCAATTTTGCAGGAAAATAGTCAAGGAAAAGATGCACTTACACTACATGCTTAAGTTAGAAATTTAAAGACAAAAAGAGGTTAAGCTTTTACACCATTACAGACTTCTTTTCATGATAAGATCTCAGAAAAAAAAATACGATTGCCCGATTTGTTGTTTGTGTCATAAATAAGGTTTTCCTCAAACAGTTTCCAGACGAAAGAGTTGTTCCCGAAATCATACCCCCTTGCCAAAATGCAGTGTACATCACGTTATTGCATTAATATATAACGAAGCAGCATACAAAATACACTTAAAAACACGCTCTTTAATTGTTTAATCTACCAGTAGCAGTCTAGTCATTGCTATTATTATTACTATTAGCAATGTAAATGTTAACTCCAGTCCACTGATTTGTTCATTGTCCACAAAATGCATTGATTTGAATGTACAATCGCAGCCACTTATATTGTTAATTTGCATACAAATCCATTCCCATGCTAAGGCCGAGTTTGGCTTTTGGGTGGCTTTGAATGCACATTTAGTCGAGCCCTTGCCTCATTGCATCATTTAGAAAGCAGATGAATTTTCACTTCAAAGCATCTATGACTTGAAAATAGCTGAATAATCATTATCCGAGTAAGTTACTATAGAAGCACGATTAAAAATATACACTTCATAATCTAGAAATGAAGGGCACAAAAGAGTTTATGAACAGAGATCAATATTACATCTATCACATGAAAATGCTAAGTGGTAATCAACTAGAAACCGATAGTTTACCTGAAAAAGTGAGACCAGTTCCGAAACTTGAAAAATAGTGGATGCATACATCAATTCCACAGCAAAGTTGATGGCAGGTCTGCAGGCATCATGGGCGCATATGTTATCAATGCACGTAGACACCGCTGGTGGAGATGACCTTAGCTTTCCTGTGTATAAGTAGCTCAAGAAAATAAGAAAAGCCTCATATCCAACCTGGCCATAAGGCAACAGGTCCGTCATAAAGTACTTCAGCTTGCTTTCCTTCCCAATGGATTCCTTGTCTTTTCCAAAACGTTCACAAAAAAATTTACTCCTAGCAGCTAATATACATCGATGAACACCAACACTAGTGCCTTCAACTACAATATCCGCATCACTGAAATCACTATTGGAATCACATAAAAGTTGCTCCAAATTAATGCTTAGCTTACTTAAGCTGATGATATCGAGATTGAACCCCATCTCAGAGCTTCCAAGGGCATCTTTATTATTAATAGAGCCATTAGATACATGAGAAAATGATGTGAAACTAATCGATGAGGACAGTTCAGCTGGACTCGCCATTAATACTATATAAGCATCAAAACCCTACCTCTGAGGGCAAAATTCATTCATATTTATCCCTCTTAACAAAATCAAAATCCAAATATATCAAACCCCAGTTATACGTCCCATAAGGATTAAGCACGAGGATATGACCATATAGATACTGTTTTAAAATCAGCAAAATTCACATAAGCGTAGGTAGACTGCAGAATTTGAAGGAACACAAATTACTCCCCTTAAATCCAAAATTCCAATACAAAATCTTGTTTAACTCAAAATTTTCATCAACCCATGAAATATTCCAGATAACTATCTCAATAGGCACAACAAAGAAAGAAACAAGCAACCATCTGAACAAGAACAGAAACTGCAAAAGAAGAGGAAAACCAGCGTAATCCCTGAATAAGGTGATGGGCAAAAGAATCCAATGAATTACCAAAGTTTAATTTGAAAGAGACTGAAATGAAAAGAGAATTTACAGCAACAGAGCAATTAATCAAGCATCGACGTAGATCCAAAGAAAAGATATGAAAAGAGCAGAAGCTTAGAATTCACCAAACTTAGAAATCAAGCAGGTCCCACACGGCAAGATCAAAATAGTCAATGGTAAAAGAATTGTTTTTGTAATGTAAAATCATAATCGCTTGCTTTTATTTTTCGTTATTATTATATAATCAACAAATATAAATTATTCCTTTTTAAATCATTATTTACTTAGGAATATATTAGAAAAAGATTATTTAAAGTCATCAAGCTTTTAACTTCTTTTAAAGTAAAATACAACTATCAATTAATAAATTAATAATTTTTTTGTCGATTTGAACATTATTAATTTAAAAATATTGTAACGTTGTTTTTAATTTGAAATTGTGGGGCCCAAAGAGAGAGGGTGATTTGGTAAGGAGAGTGGAAGGAAGCATAATACATAAATGAATAATGAATACTACGTGTTGGTTAAAAGCTAAAGTGCTGAAGTCGTTCGTATGACGTTACGAATGATGTCAGTCTCTCATGTTGTCTTCTGCTCACGTTTTCCATGCCGTCACCTTTTCATTTATTTACTTTTATATTGTTTTATTCATAATTATCACAATTTACTTTACTACAAAATGCGACAGAATAGATGAAATGAAAGCATTCGAAACCAATCTAAAATTACATTTTGATACGAAAATGAAATTTCAAAGAATCCGTAAGATTGAAAAAATTAGATCCATGCTCATCTTTTCTTTCTTCCGTACAACACTAGCTAGAATTATTATATCAAAAAAGACACAAAAGGAAATTAAATAACTGTTAATTAGAATATCAAAAAATGGCGATTAGCATATAACGTTCTTATCTTTCCTCGGGAAAAAATCCACCAAGAACGTGCTCATCATTGGTACCATACACAATTCTGAGAATTTCCGATGGAGTCCTCCCGTAGGAGAGGGAGTTATAATCGACAGATAATAAGTCAATAATTTGACAAGACTGCTTAGATCCCATAAACAATGCGTTGAGGATGATAGAATAACTGTTAATTAGAATATCAAAAAATGGCGATTAGCATATAATGTTCTTATCTTTTACTATTATTATTGAAAACGTTCTTACCTTTTATTTTTTGACATTTACACATTTATTTCCACATTTCATTGCGTAAAAGGTTATTTCATTCATTTTCTCAAATTAAAAGCTGTAAATTGACGAATATATTTTTTTATTTAAAAAAAAAAGAAATAACTAATTGTAATTATAGCCCCCAAATTTTTTTAAACAAATGCAAATGGATTTCAAATAAATTAGAAAAAAGTAATGTTATTTATCATCATGATGATGAAATATTAATGATGTGGTAATCTACCCTATGTTTGACACCCATTTTTTTCTCATTCTCATTCTATTTTTTATTTTTTTTTCATTTCAACCACACATTTTTCAAATAAAATAATATTACACACAAATCTAAAACTTTTCAATATTTTTCTATCACACATTAATAGCTATTTCAAAATTTTTATTCTCATAAAAATGATAGTAAAACACAATGCTATTAGGGTAGTGCTTGGTGTACATTATGGACGCCACAACGGTGTCCATAATGTACACATGGCGACCCCCTATTGGGGGGCGCCTGTNTATTTTAACCCTTATTTGCACCTTTCATTGAGCAAAATGTCATTTTCATCTATATTCTCAATTAAAAATTGTAAAATGATGAATATACCCTTCTATTTAAATAAAAGAAAAAGAAAAATCTAATTGTAATCATACTCCCAATTTTTTAAAAAAAAGTGCAAATGAGTCTCAAATAAATTATTAAAAGGACAATTATTATATAATGTTCATATATTTCACCATTAGTATGAAATGCATCCCTACCTTTCATTTTTTTTGACATTTTTACCCTTAATTACACATTTGATTGTGCAAACCATCATTTACATCCAGTTTCATCCAATTTTTCAATAAAGAACTGTGAAATAATGAATATACCCTGCTATTTAAATAAATTTTTTAAATTTCTAATTATTTAATCATTTATTTGGGATTCGTTTACACTTTTTATTTTTTTATTTTTTAAATAAATTTAATTGAAACTCGTTTGCACTTTTTTTAAAAATTGGGACTATGGTTGCAATTAATTTTTTTATTTAAATATGAGGGTATATTCGTCATTTCACAACTTTTATTGAGAAATTGGATGAAATTGGATAAAAATGATGGTTTTCTCAATTAAATGTAAGGACATTATATGCTAATTACCTTTTAATAATTTGTTTGGGACTCATTTGCACTTTTTAAAAAAAAATTAAAATTATGATTGTAATTAGTTTTTTATTTTTGTTTTTGTTTTATTTAAATAGACACACACACACACACACATATATATAGAAGTTTTTAACTGAGAAAACAGACGAAAATGACCTTTTGGTAATGAAAGGTGGAAATAACGGTGATAATTTATCCGTTAAAAAAACATAGAGCAAAAATTGTCCAAGCTTATCACTGTTTAAATATCAGGCAGCTTGATGCTTTTGACTACATTCAAATCCTCTAATCAACAAATGCTTAAAGTTCTTGATGCGGGTTGTTTACGAAAACCTAAACCAGCATCAATAATCTGATAATAAGAGAGGCAGGCTTTCCATTATTTCAAACACACACAGGTGGAAATACTTGTTAAAAACTAATTAACATACACCAAACCATGAAAATATCGGTAATACAGAAGCCGTGCAAAAGTGAAGCACATGTGATGTATACGTTTCTGCAGACTATCTATCAGAAGTGAAGTAATTCTCATCCCACAGAACATAGTGGTCCCGAAAGAGCCGAGTCTAGTGCCCTTTTTGAGCAACGAATAGTGTAATAATTGCTCTCTTCGCATCAATTAATCAACTTCTCGTTGAGTACCATGTCATATTGCCCCTCACTAAACCCCATCTTCTCTTTGACTCTTGATTAGCATCAGACACATTACCTTGCCAACTAACTGCAGCTATTGATGGACAAGAAGAGTCCTTTGGTCCTGGGTGATTAACATCTGCCCCCAATGAACATAACGTGCTCTTTACCCTCAAAATGAGGAAGCCTTCCTCCAAGTTTTGCATTGATCTTTGATTCTTTAAACAAAGATTTGCATAGTATTGTTCTTGCCCTTAGTTTACAGGCATGGACAGGCAACACTGGGTTCCAGTTTTTGTTTCAGAGAAAAAAAATTTAGATACTTGTAGCCAGGATCTTTCTTAGTTATCACACAAACAATCAATTGTAACTTGCCATTTTTTCTTCTCATAGCCTCCTTAGTGAAAATTCTTTCGTTACAGTGGATTGATGCTCAAGAGGCTCATTCCAAGGATTTATCCCTATCCACTTTAACCAAACTGGGAGAACTGAGCTTTAGATCAGGATCACCGATGATGCGGCCACAACCCTTGTCATGTTCTTGTCAACCCTAATATCAACACTTTTCATGACATCCCTATAACATATAATTTGAATACATAAATAACACCATATTATCCTCAACAACAATCAATCAATAGAGAAAAAATATATTCAACCAGATCACATTTTCAACTATCTGCATGCAAGAATGTTCAAAGTTCCTTACAGTAACATGTCTCCAGCTGAATAGAGCGGTTTGACAAGTTCAGTTTTCAAGCAATAAATACTTGCATAGCTTTGTCAACTAATAGATACCATCAATTCATGTAGAGTATCACCTACATTCAGAACAACCAGCAACGAGCAGTACTTATGTCCTTTGTGATTCCCTAAATTTCAATGTAAGAGTGTGCTTCATATGCAATTAAAGCACATAATTTTTAATGACTAGAACCAACTCAAGACAACCACACAAGCAAACACAAAAATGCGTATAAAGAAACGAAGAAGGTGATTGTACTTACCCACAAGGTCCATCCTTGCCTGCACCATTTCATAGTGTATCCTTTGAAGGCAAGAAAAGTTGGGAAGTATATTATTAGAAATA
>CAIGRB010034107.1:13809-44235 GCA_903798255.1 Fraxinus quadrangulata | reverse complement strand
TATATATACACACACACACACACGGAGAATTCGGTAGCCATAAAAATGAGAAGAATACGCACGCAGACAGACAGAAGAAAAAAGGAAAAGGAAAAGTTGGATGTGGAATGAATATTATATGCACGCATTGGTTGTAGCTTTGGAAGATATACACAGAGAGAGAGAGAGAGAAAGAAGAAGAAGAAGAAGAAGAATAAAGTCAGCTTCAATCAAAATCAATTACGTTTCGTCAATTTTCGGTGACGTCTTTCCACTTTTGCGTGTTTAACTTCGATATTATATTAGACTAAATTTTTACATTGTTAATATATAGATGAACCATTGTTTTAAAATTTTTAATATTAATTAATTATATTGACGTTAATTTGTTTGAATGTTTGGATATTTATTATGGTTTAGCTTGCTTTTCAATTAATTGGTCATTAGTTGAATTGTTCGTGGATTTTATTGTCATCGGGAGAGATAATAGGATCGTTAGAACATAGTAATAAGCATTGTAAGATTTGATAGAGATATATCAGTTCACATGGTTTTTAAATGTTCTAACTCGTTTAATACTTTCTTATATGTTGGTATCTTTTATAGAGATACAGAAAGTCACATATAGAATTAGATTTAATTGCTATCGAGTGAAACTTTTAAATAAATTTGGAACTTTGACCAACTCGCATAATAACAATAAGTCATTTTAATTGTTGTACTAAAATTGGAATAACAAGGGGATTCTATATCTTAACAATGCATCTCAAAAAATTTGATAAACTTTTACTTTGATTTCTAGTACGTGATAAATTAGACATAGATTTATTACAAGTCATTATTGCTATTCGATTAAGAATATTATTAACTTCAACTTGACAAAACACGTAGTTCGCGTAGGTTTGACATTCTACACAATACTATATTATTTAATCACGATCACGTTCACTTGAGAAAAATCAAACAATCAATATCGATTTTGAAAATGATGACAAATGTTTAGTGAGTTTGAAAGAAGATACTTAGTTATGGCGTAGGAGATTGGGTCATGTTAGCATGAAACTTCTTTCAAAAATCTCCAAAAATTGTTTTGTCACCGGTTTACGAAATTTTAAGTACGAAAAAACAAAATTTGTGATGCATATCAATTTGGTAAACAAGTAAAAAAATTATATAAACCCAAATTACATTCATCAACTACAAAATCACTTCAATTACTTCACATTGATATTTTTGGACTATCGAGAACCGCTAGTTTAAGTGAAAAATACTATGCTTTCGTCATTATTGATGATTTTTCTAGATTTAATTGGGTTCTTTTCCTAAATAATAAAGACAAAGCTCTAAAAACCTTCAAAATGAAAAGGGATACTCAATTTGAACAATTAGAAATGATCATGGTAGAGAATTTGATAATCTCGCATTTGATGAGTTTTGCAATGAAAATGGATATGAACATAATTTTTCGGTTCTTAGAACTCTTCAACAAAATGGTGCAGTAGTAAGGAAGAATTGCACATTACAAGAAATGATTAGGACCATGATAAATGAAAATAGCATGCTAAAATATTTTCGAGCTGAAGCCTTTAACACGGCTGGCTATATTATTAATAGAGTTTTAGTTAGTCAAAAGAAAACCAAAATCCTATATGAACTTTGGAAAAATAGAATTCTTAATATCGGTTATTTCAAAATCTTTGGGTACAAATGCTTTATCTTGAACACAAAAGAAAACTTTTTCGAACTTAAAATTTTGTAAAGCTTTTTACTTGTTTACCAAATTGACGTGGAATTTTTCTAAAATATTCAACGACATTGGAATTTTTCTAAAATATTCATCGACTAGTAAAGATTATAGAGTTTTCAACAAAAGAACTCTAGTCGTTGAAAAATCCATGCAAATCACTTTCGATGAAACTAACTCTCTTGATCGTGAGAAAGGTATTGATAACGATGTAGGGTTAGAAACTCCATTCGAACAAATGACTATTGAAGATCAAAACAAGGAAGATCCACGAGATAAACATAAAGAAGGAGAAAATGTTCAACAAAGTGAAGAAGAGCCAGCTGAATTCCAAAATGATTCATCTATACCAAAAGAATGGAGATTCGTTCCTTCTCATCTTAAAGAACTAATCATTTGGGGTGGTCCTTCCAAAAGTATTACTACTAGAGCCTCTACTAAAAATCATTTAAGTAGTTGTGCTTTCATTTCACAGATTGTACCGAAAAACTTCAAAGAGGCCGAGTTTGATAAATTTTGGATTCTAGTTATGCAAGAAGAACTAAATCAATTTGAACGAAACTATATTTGTGATTTAGTCGCTAGACCAAATGATCAGACCGTCATTGATAATAAATGGGTATTTAGAAATAAACGTGATGAAAACGAAAAAATTGTGCGTAACAATGCTAGATTAGTAGCACAATATTACAATCAAGAAAAAGGCATCGATTTTGAAGAAACATTTGGATCGGTGGCTATATTAGAATCCATTCGTATGCTTCTTGCATTTGATTGTCATAAAAGATTCGCTCTTTTATCAAATGGATGTCAAAAGTACTTTTTTTAACGATTTTATTTAAGAAGAAGTGTTTATGGAACAACCACCTGATTTTAAAAATCACAAACATCCGAACTATATTTTCAAATTTTGAAAAGCTCTTTATGGTCTAAAACAAGCTCCAAGGGCATAGTATGAATGATTGAGCAAATTTATAATTTCAAATGATTTTTCAATTGTAAAAGCGGATACTACTCTTTTTGTCAAAACTCAAAAGAACGATATGATCATTGTTCAAATTTATGTTGATTATATCATATTTGGTGCAACTAACACATACCTTTATGAAGAGTTTTCTAAATGCATGAGTATGAAATTTGAAATGAGTATGATGTGAGAGCTTAAATTCTTCCTCGGTCTCCAAATTAAGCAAACTTGTGATGAAATTTTCATCAATCAAAGTAAGTATATATTAGACATGCTCAAGAGGTTCGACATGGACGACTTGAAGCTAATGAACATTCCTATGAGCACGTCCATAAAATTGGACAAGGATGACCAAGGTACGTTCGTTGATATAGCAAAATATTAACGTATGATCGGATATCTTCTTTACTTAATTGCAAGTAGATCCGATATTATGTTTAATGTGTGCCTATGTGCAAGATTCCAATCGAATCCTAAATAATCATATCTTAAGGCTATAAAAAGAATCTTTAGATATTATAGTGGTACTAGAACTTTAGGGCTTTGGTATCCTAAAGTACTAGCGGAACATGTCATTTTCTAGGTTTTGCACCATCGATCGTAAAAGTACTAGCAAAACGTGTCATTTTCTAAGTTTTGCACGTGTAACATGATTTAGCAAGAAATAAATTTCTATTGCATTGTCTACCACCGAAATCGAATATATTTCGACTGTTAGTTGTTGTGCATAAGTATTATGGATTAAGCAAATCGTAGTGATTATCACTTGTTCTTTGATCATATACCTATTATGTGTGATAACACTAGTGCCATAAATTTGTTAAAGAATCCAATTTTGCACTCTAGGACGAAGCGTATTGAAATTAGACATCACTTTCTACGAGATCATGCTCAAAAGGGTAATATCGTGTTGAGTTTGTAAACACAAAAATAAATTGGCTGATATCTTCACTAAACATCTAGCTCTTGATCAGTTCTCACATATTAGAAGAGGTTTGGATATTATTGATGAATTCGAAGTGCATGACTAAGTTAAATTCTTATCATATGTTTTATCTTCATTATTTCATGTGCACCATATTTACGTGATCTAATATGTTTTATTAGAAAAAGGGCATGTGGATGAGCAAATCAGACGTCCGATTTTGCGAAAATCAAATCTTAAATTGTGAACCAGACCTTTTTTCTTCACTTCTTCCCCCATTTTTCTCCCTAAACCCACTCTAAATCCTTCACTCCACTCTTCAATTACTTATCAATTTGATTAAACCCGTTACGTCTACATCACCGTGAGGCGATCTCCTTCACCGTCCTCCGAAGAAAAGTTCGATTTGGAACCCGATGTGTCAGCTAACCCATTTGAAAAATCCCCAATCTTAATAGGTAAAAAATGTTAATTTTGCGAATTTTACTATTGAAGCTTCTGCATTTCATATAGAATACCTTTTTGAAAACATGGGTTGGATTTCAATTGCCACCTTAGAAGAACATGCATACTCACGGAATTTTATAAAAACATGGCTATTACTCTCCGTTCCGGTGACATTTCATGTTTAATTAAAAATAAACTCATTATCATCAACCAAGCTCTTATTCGTGATATTTTAGAACTTGAAGTGTGTGAAACACAGATTTTTCTTCACAAATCACATCCCACTTTAGATGATTATAACCCTACCAAAGCTTGTCTCGAGTCACCAAATTTTTTTTTTTTAAATATCACGAAAGTTAGTGCACATCAATTGACTCTTCCATACAAAGTTTTACAAAATATCATTGCAAATATTATCCTACCATGAAAGGGTCATCAAGATGAAATGAGCTTTTTTGATCTCTTTCTTCTCGACTCTTTTCTTGTCAGTAGGAAACTTTATTTTCCCACCATTGCTTTAGGCCTCATGGAGCTTGTCCATTCCTCAAATCACATTAAAGTTTTACCATATGGCATGCTTCCCACGAAAATTTTTAAACACTTTTAACGTTTCTTTGGATGATAAGACATTTATCCAACTTCGACCCACCGACATTATAAACATTCAAATACTTAAATGTATGAAAATTACTAAAGACCATGGTCAGTGGGTGGCACATACTAAGGGGTTCGACCACACCTCGGGTCCTTCGACTTTACCTTTTGAGGAAGATGACGTACCAGAAGCCCCTATTCTTCCTCACGACATTTCGGGCTCCAGTATCCCTCGATCTTTGGGCAGTGGCTTTACGTTTACCGATGATCACTACAATCTTCTCAATAGCCGCATCGATTCTCTTACATCATCAGTCGATGGCCTTGAGGAATGCTTCGGGAGTTGCAAGTTCAGCATGCCGCCATACAAGCTCAACAAGATGCCATTCAAGCACAACATGTGGCAATGCAGGCTCAACAGAATGCCTTCTATGCCCATTTCTCTGCCCACTTCCCTCCTCCGGAGCCATAGTCACAGATTTCAATGGACATGGTTTGCCTTATGATGAATAATTCCTTATGCTTTGGATATTATGCTTTGAATGGTTTTGGATATTATGCATTTTCATTTGGTTATCTCTTGCTATCATTTATGCCTATGGTTGATTTCAATACATGAATTCCCTACATCGTATTCTTTTTGCTTATATCAAAAGGGGAAAAACATATATAACGATGATATGCATGCTTGGCCTGTATAAGAAAGGGGGAATAATATCATATGAATGCTTGATCTATAAAATATAAAAAAAATTTATTGGGCATTTTTTATTGCAAATCATCTTTTGTTTATCATAATAAAAAAGAGAGAAATTGTTGACCTATAATTAATCTTATATTTTGATTATAACAAATAAACTAGTTTTATCTCTAGCATTTGTATTCGAGTCTTCATTGTTACATGTTGATCAAATTGAAGATGAAACAATTGCTACCAAAAGACTTGCAATTGACGATCAAGAAAATTCAAGATAGATTCGAGCATTTACAATTGGAGACAAATCGAGCAATCGCATCAATTGAAAATCGAGTAACAAATCAAACACTCGCGCCAAATCAATTAAAGATATTAGAACTAGATGTTTGATTTTATTTGTAAAGGTAAAATACTTTAATCCTTATCAATGACTCATTAGAAGATCAAGTAACGAATTTTTATACACCAGAAAAATCTACATCGTAAAAAAAAAAATTTGTACAAAATTTATTTTTCAAAGGTAAGAATTTCAGTTTAATTTTCAAACCTACTAGCATCACTTACCTTGAAAAATTAAGTAAAAATGTCATTTATAAACCTACATTGTTTCAAAGAAATAAACAAGAGGAGTCGGAAAAATTCGGCCCATCCGAACGTCCGGTTCATTCGAAACGATCGATTTTTCGATCGTTCTGAGAAACGACTAAATCAGTCGTCCGGAACAGTCTCGAACGTCCGGATGATCATCCGGTTCAGCAGAGTTTTTGACTTTTTCAACTACTATAAATATCAACTCACTTGCCATTTATTACAACATTAAAGAGCATTTAAGTGATATATTTTGAGTAAAATTATATTGATTTCTCATCTCATTCATTATTATCAAATCATTTTAATTTTGAAAAACTTTTGATCAAATTAACTATTGAAGATCATTTTACACATCAAATTTTTTCATACCTAACACTTGAATTTCATTCATTGTTATCTATTAAAGTATTAATATATTTCTCTTTTGGTACTTAATTGTGATCATGTCATTTATTAAGAGAGAAATTTCATTTGTAAAACCAATTTTCTTTAAAACATGTGGGTCGCGTTGAGGGATCGTAAAGCTCAACGTTATATAAAGATCGGTACTCCTTATTTGTAAGTTACCGGAAGCATTGTAAAAAATTAGATTACACAACAAGTCAATCAACAAAGTGAAATTGACATTACTCGTGCCGAAAAATTTGGTAACGGAGGACGTGGATCATTGCAATGGATCGAACCTCCATAATTATATCATTTGCATCATCTATCTCTCTACTTATTGCTTTCATATTCGTGTTTATTACTTATAATCTATCTAATTATTATGTGTTTGATTTTAGATTTTAATTTTTCGAAACAGTTTGAAAAATCAATTCACCCATTCTTGGTTAACTACTCTTGAGCTATCAAAAAAGCCCATTCCAATAAGTTCTGATATAATCAGTAACCTCCTCTAAAGTATTAGTAAAGGCTCTTTCCGGCAATCGGGAACCAATCGATTAAGAACGTGAACTTAGCTTGAGCCGATTCATGATAATTACGCGACTCCAACGAGAGCAACCTTTGGCAGTGGTGGCTAATACTCTATCAGCGACTTCATGAATAGCTCGACGCTGGGAATATAGAGAGGGGGTTGGTTGGGTGGAGTGTGTGATACAGAGAGAAAACATAAAGGGTGGGAAGAGAGAGAAGATAGGGTTCAAAAAATAAAATTGGGTTTGAACGAAATGGGGATGGGTGGGGTTGAATATGTAGTAAATTAATTTTCTAATAATAATATTATTATTATTTAAAAGATGAATTAATCCCTAATTTGTGAAAAGAAAAGTTTAAGGTTTGATATTTGAAATGTACTTACACCCCGTTTGAGTCACATTATTCTTTTAAGAATGAATTTTAAATAGTGGTATGATGAAAAATAAGTGGTTAAAAATAAAGAAATATTTTAAATTTGCGTGTAATATTATTTTATTGAAGATTATGTGGTTGAAAATAAGAGAAAAAAATATATTTTAGAAGAATGTATATCAAACATGATGTTAAAATGTAGGTTTTTGGATAATTTTCCCTACCTAGTATTTAGAGGTATCAAAATGTATCCGCTCATATAAACCTAGCCCAATATAAGTCATATTGCATTGGGCAGTGTCTGGCCCAAGTGTCACGGACCGCAGCTTCATTAAGCCACGTGACCCTATCGCAGCCGCAGTTTGCCCCAACTTCGGCCGCACATTGTAAATATTAGTCCATTTCGAGTTGTAATTTCCATTTCTAAAATAGATAGAAAATAGATAAATTTTAGTATGATTCTTCGGCAAGAAGACGTCTACTCCCGGTACTTAGGTTTTTTTGTTTTATCTATTATAGGGGGTAATAGTCTTTCAAACAAAACTTTCAAGCTTTCTAGTGTTCGCCCCCTGCACTAGCCATTTTGTAATTTCCTGCTTTCCAATTGTAATTTCTCGCTTTCAGTAATCAATGATCAATTTCATTTCAATTGTGTTTCAAGCTTTCTAATATTTTGCAATCAAAATCTCTTTCGTCCCGAGAAAAGGCGGAAGGTAGTCTAGCGGAGCAGACTACTGCCGCACGGTGTCCCTTTCTGTGCTAAGAAGAAAGGCACCCCGTGACAGTTGGTATCAGAGCTGCGGCTCAAGACCCTCGATAAGAAAGCTATGGATCCAATTGGATCGAACACCACGGAGGTGGTGAATCCTCCAAAGTTGACTACGAAACAGCGCATGGATGCGCTCGAGATGGTGAATACTCGGTTGGGTTGTGCCATGGATGGCCTCGAGGAGAAGGTCGAGGTGGCCGAGACGGAAATTCGGGAATTACGCATCCAACTGGATGAAAGCCAGAGGGCTAACGCAGCAATGACTGAAGCTGCTGAATTCATACCTGATCTGCAGGATGAGATCGAAGCGTTGAGAGCTCAATTGCTAGTGCTTCAACGCGCGGTTGGCAACGGACAAGCCACCGCACATGAGCCTGTTCACAGACTCAGAATTCCAGAACCGTGTGCGTACGGAGGAGCACGCGATGCTAAAGAAGTTGAGAACTTCTTGTTCGATATGGAACAATACTTTCTTGCGGCTTCGATTCAAGACGAAGCGAGAAAGGTTACTACAGCTACCATGTATCTGAGTGGAGATGCAAAGCTTTGGTGGCGAACGAAGTATGCTGATATTCAGGCCAACAGGGTCCGAATAGATTCTTGGGATCATCTCAAGGAAGCAATCAGATTTCAATTCTTCCCAGAGAATGTGGAATACGAGGCACGTCGGGCCTTACGAGAACTGAAACACACGAGCTCCATCAGGGAGTATGTGAAAGCCTTTTCAGGACATATGCTGAATATTCGAGATATGTCGGAAAAGGATAAGCTATTCACCTTCATGGAAGGGTTGGAACCGTGGACACGCACGGAACTTCAGAGACAGAAGGTCACTGATTTGAGCACGGCTATGGGAGCTGCCGAATGCTTAAGCGACTATCAACCGGAATCGAGAGAGGATCGACCTTCGGGAAATAGTCAATCTGTTAGAGGTGGAAACAGACCTTACAGATCCAGCTCGAACTCAAATGGGGGAGAGCGTTACTCTCAGAACGGGGGAAGAGCCTATGAAGGCACCCGTCAGAGTAACTCGCAGGGAAACTATCAGAATAGCCGTCAAGGAAACCATAACGGTGCCAGTAGTAGCAACTGGAACAAAGGAAAGGCAATAGAGGGCAGATCTGATGCCACTCCTAAATTGCGATGCTTCTTATGCGAAGGACCCCACCGGGTGGCGGAGTGTCCTCAGAAACGGATGGTAAATGCATACTGTCAACTAGCAAGTGGTGGCTCGAGTTCAAAGCAAAATACCCCGCAAGCTAGCTGTCATGATGAGACCGAATCCGAAGGCGATGAGGATGTAATTGGTGCATTCTCACATTGGTGCAATACACTATCGCACCGAGTAACTAAAAGGGATGGAGATCCCTCGAAAGAGCCGAAGATTGGAGAATCGAAGGCTCGCACCTGCAGGGTGAAAAGTCTAATGTACATTGATGTGAGGATCAATGGAAAGCCAATCAGGGCTATGGTAGACACTGGTGCTACCCACAACTACCTCGCAAGTTCCGAAGTACAGCGACTCGGACTTGTTCTGGAAAGAGGTAAGGGGAAGGTCAAAGCGATCAACTCCGCTGCTCAACCAATAGCGGGAGTAGCAAAATCTGTGTCGATCAAGATAGGTCCTTTTGAAGGGAGGACAAACTTGTCGACAGTTCAGATGGATGATTTCAAGCTCATTCTGGGATTGGAATTTCTTCGGGACACTAAGACAGTAGTGTTGCCGTATGCTGATTCGTTAATGATGATGGGTAGTAAACCATTCATCATTCCCACACAAGCTGGGAAAACAAACGGGAAGAGTATCTCAGCCATGCCATTCAGTAAGGGTTTCAGGAGGAATGAACCCTCATTTTTGTGCACCCTTCGAACAGAGGAGATCGAAGAGGCGACTAGCTCTGTCCCGAAACCTGCTAGAAGGTTTATCAAGAAATCCGAGGGCATCATGCCGGATGAGTTACCAAGGAGATTGCCACTGATGAAGGCAATTGATTGTAAGACCGAATGTGTTTCGGGTACCAAACCTCCCACTAGGGCACTATACCGTAAGTCTCAGCCAGAGCTTGAAGAGCTTCGGAAACAACTGGGAGAAAAGTGTGGAAGTGGGACTATCGTCGAGCGTACTTATGCACTACTGAAACGTGCATACTACAGGCCTCAGAGGCAGGATGACAATGCAAGTTATGTGAAAACTTGTCTTGGTTGTCAGCCAGATATAGCGGGTCATCAGAAAAAGGCAGGCTTACTGAAGCCTCTCTCCATCCCGAACAGACCAGTCGAGAGTGTATCGATGGACTACGGTCGTGGATTGCCAACGGTTGAAAGAGACCGCTTATCTAAACATGCAGCTTTCACTACAGCGTCCAAGTATACATCAGCCGAAGAGACAGCTCAACTCTTCTTCAAACCGAATGTCAAATACTGGGGACTGCCTAAGGATATCGTCAGTGATCGAGATTCTCGATTCATTGGCTTACTTTGGACCGAGTTGCTCAAACATCTTGGTTCAACTTTGAGCACAAGTTCAAGTTTTCACCCACAATCTGAGGGACAGACAGAACGCTTCAATTCCGAGCTGAAGGATTCTCTTCAGCACTTTATCTCTGTTTCACAGAAAATTTGGGTAAAACTTCTGGATGCGGCTCAGATGCACTTCACTGCCCAGAAGAGCTCTTCTCCCAAAAAGAGTCCTTTTGAGATCAGTATTGGCCAGCAACCGTTACTTCCTCATACTGTGGACATCACTCAGAAATGGTACAAGCAGTCTGCAGATCTAAAGCAACCTGGGATTAAATTGAAAAGATCCGAAAAGAATGTTGCTGAAGAGATTCTTGGCCAGCAAACTACTCAAGTATCAAAGAAATATCTTCAGGAGTACTTGGTCAAATGGAGCGGATGCAACAGCGAGTGAATAATCGGGCAAGCGAAAGACCTTGAAGCCTTCAAACAGTTTATTGAAGTATATCATTTATCGATGGCTCCGAGGACGTCGCCAAAACAAATGGGGGAGAATGTCACGGACCGCAGCTTCATTAAGCCCCGTGACCCTATCGCAGCCGCAGTTTGCCCCAACTTCGGCCGCACATTGTAAATATTAGTCCATTTCGAGTTGTAATTTCCATTTCTAAAATAGATAGAAAATAGATAAATTTTAGTATGATTCTTCGGCAAGAAGACGTCTACTCCCGGTACTTAGGTTTTTTTGTTTTATCTATTATAGGGGGTAATAGTCTTTCAAACAAAACTTTCAAGCTTTCTAGTGTTCGCCCCCTGCACTAGCCATTTTGTAATTTCCTGCTTTCCAATTGTAATTTCTCGCTTTCAGTAATCAATGATCAATTTCATTTCAATTGTGTTTCAAGCTTTCTAATATTTTGCAATCAAAATCTCTTTCGTCCCGAGAAAAGGCGGAAGGTAGTCTAGCGGAGCAGACTACTGCCGCACGGTGTCCCTTTCTGTGCTAAGAAGAAAGGCACCCCGTGACACCAAGTCATTTTAGGTGTTTCGACCGTATAACCTGGGCCATGATTGCCCTATACCAATACTTAAAAACGTAAAGTAGGTCATGTAACATCATACCAAGTTTGTCCTCTAGTCGAACTCGCTGGCCGGACATGCGAAGAAATTCTCAGTCCAGACCATGAAAAACATTTTTATTAAAATACAAAAAAAAAAAAAAAAGGGGGTCCTCGACTACAAAAACAAGTAGGCCCGGTACCCTTGTTAAAAGTATGACCAACATTTAGAAATGTTTGATTGATCACTAATCATGCTCTATTAATTAAATTGGAATATTAAAAACAAAATCTTTGCTTCAAGATCCAGAAAACTACTCTAGAAGACAAAAGTGACACTACACCATATATCCCTAGCATCCAACTACCAGTAGGTAAAGCATCTCAAAACACTCCTAAAAACCTCTTTACAATTTTCATTTATTCCATCTATCGGTTACACATTCTTTTTCACCACTCGAATCTATTCATTATTACATTCACCGATTTCTTTCTCACCACTACTATGTTTGATTCATTATGACAATCACTAAAACGTCTTTAACAATCACAATAGATATTTGAGCCCCATTTTATTGTGAAAATGAGTTTCGTAATAGTTATTTTTTGAAGAATGTGCAGTTAAAAAATAAAGAAAAATTTTAAGTTCACATACAAAATTATTTTATTGAGAGAATATGGTTGAAAATGAGTTCGAGGAAAAATAAGTTTTTAGAAAATGGAGCTTAAAGAGGGTCTAAAAATTTAAATTGTTATAGAACTGAAAACTTTATTTACTTGCATTGTCTTCAATATATATTTTTTTACATACAGGTTGGATTCATTTTTCATGAAAGTCCTAAACAGTACAAATTTATAATGACAAGTTAAATTTGGAAAATTTCCTTCCTCACCTCACCGAAAAGCTTAATTGTTAAGACAAAATAGGCATTTATTTGTTTAAATTACCTTCCACACCAAACACCTAAATCTTTTTAATCAATACAATCATCCACCAAACAGAGGGACTAAAGTTGGAAGGGAACAATCCCACATTTCTGAGTGAATGATGGCCAATCTTGTACCAAAAATTTTCTTGGCCTTGCAAAAAATCGATAAGAGGAGAGCATTGTCCAGATGAATGAACTCTTCTATAGAGTTGATTAATATCTGAAAGCTAACTGGGGGCATGAGCTTCTTCTTTTCATCCCCGTCCCCATTTTGCGATGAAACTGTGAGTTCGTGAACGACTATTATATGAGCCCGTGCGCACAATCCAATTTCCTCCAAGCAAGATTCTAGCCCTGTGTAAGTTCTACTTCTTTACAAATACAGCCTCTAATCTCTATGTTTTCAAGATTTTTGGATTTTCACATTAATAGAGTTCCTGATTAGCTAAGGGTGTGTTTGCCTTCCATTATTGGAAGAAAAATAGAGTAATGAATATTATTTTTTGGAGAATGTGTGGTTGAAATTTAAAGTAATTTTATTAGTTTGTGTGTAAAATATTTTATTTGGTGAATGTGTAGTGGAGAATCTTACTGTACCAAATAATATTTTGAAAAAATAGTAGACAAACAGGGGCTAAATATCACCCATTTGAGATAAGGGTTAAAATTACGCATTTCTTCTCAGCATTCTTTACTTTTCATCTCAGTGCAATGTGGTAGATTANTGAAAAATCTTACTGTAGTAAACAATTTTTTGAAATAATAGTAGACAAACATGCGCTAAATCTTGAATCAAATTGTCTTTATCACTGTTTTTAAGTGAATTTTAGTCAGTTATTTTTGCATGATAAACTTGGAGGTTAGATTATAATATTGTCATTATATTTATTCAATGAAAATGGAAGGATGAAAAAATTAACAAGTTAAAAATAATTCATAAGATATCGTGAAGTACTTGTGAATGCTATGCTGGTGATCTTTGTCATAGATTTTAGAGGATATGGTAGAATAATGGAGAATTATTTTTCATCAAATTATAAAGGGTCTAAAATACGTATAAATTCAGTATTTCTACTCAAGATTTTACACATTATCCTGGTTGCCAAATAGTATCCTCCATAGTAATTCATTTATTGAATAACTTCCATCAAAGAAAGAAATATATTATGGTAGAGCTTTGAGCTGAATACTTATTTGTTTTTTTCTAAACAACTATCAGTATTGCTTTTTCTGGCGTTCTCATTTCCTTTTGATAGTATTGAAAGATACGATTTTGTCACCTCTCCAACGATCTCTCCACTAGGTAGGATTTTATAGCCCAAGCAATTATTTGTTAATCCAATTCACAGCTTGAAAACAAAAAATCTCCCAATGAACTGGAAGCTGGTACACATTTCAATAACTCTAGCTATATCAATGCAGCTTATCATTCATGAAAACAAATAAACCGGTATTCAGCATTACACAAGACAATAAACAAGTCTTCTTTTCATTAATACTGTCCACTCTTATCTAATACTGTGTATCAAACATATCCCAAAATTGCAATTTTTAATGTGTGAGATGTTTTCTCAACATTCAGCAGCATGAAAGAAAAGGAGAGCAATTTACTATGTCAACATAAAATATGAGAAGATGATCATGAACAAAATAGAATTTAGAAGCTGGGAAACCAAAATTCAAAGATAAATCAGCTATATAATTTATGAAATTGATCTTATTCTCATTACAATTCTAGTGAACACTATGGACTAAATAAATAAACTCTATAAACAACATGATTTGAAACACAGGTAAAAACATGTTTATAATGCAACAAGAGAAATGGAAGTCAATTTGAAAAAAATTAAAGTGTGAAGGGATATTTTTGCTTACAAGTTTGTGCCTGTAATCCTTGCAGATATACAAATGACATTGCTGGGGTCTGTATATTCTTCAACTTGCTCCATTTTCCAGATAGAATTGATGCTTCACAAATTGATCTGGAGAAATTCTTAAACATATACAAAGTGGAATGCAACAGATGATAACAATGTGATCGCTAGCACAAGCAAGGAGACATCTGGACGGGGACTGGCATTTGGTAGATATGGATATGCATCGGGAGGTGGCATGACACAGTTGTCACCATTGAAATAGATTCTTCGAGGAAAGGCCCAACCTTTCTCAAATGTGAAAGTAGATTTGTCTTTTTGGAATAGAAGCTCTGACTGCACATTTCCTAGAGGGCCGGCTTGCATAAGCAAATCGTTGTAAAATTTAACACCCCATAACATTGCAGTATCGTCTGTTTTAACAGAAAGCAAAATATTAGATTGATTTTGTTCCCAATCTCCCAGTGAACTAGTGGATAGCAAGAAAAAAAAGGGGTTAGATACATTGGCGCTAGGCTGCATCGACACCATCCCGACATCAGCGAGACACCGACACGTTTCGGAAAAGGCAAGTGACGTGTATAACCTTTTTTTTTAAATATAATTGGACATGTTGAACATGCTATTAGATTCATTGCTGAGTCATTTTGTTGATACATTGTCAACATGCTAGAATTAACAAAACAAACACACTTTACAATATAAAAATAAAAAATGAAAAAATAACAATAATATTATTTTAATTAGGGTGTAGGGGACGGAACATTATTAAAAATTGTGTTGATGCATCCAGGTCGTGTCGTATCCGGTACTCATGTCCATGCCGGTACTTCCTAGTTTGGTAATTATTAAACTTTTAGTGAAATTTCATGTTGTTCTCTAAACTCATTTTGTTTCAAGTTGGTCACTGAATTTTTTTTTTTTTACAGTTAGGTCCCTCCATCCATATTCATTTAGTTTGACTAATGGAAAAGGTAATATAACAGAGACTGCTCGTCTGTTTTCATCGGTCAAACAAACTGACATGGGTAGAATGAACAAATGGAAACAATCTTCGTTGTTCAGTGATCTAGCAACCAACTAGAAACTAAATGAAACCCAGTGACCGATATGAAATTTTGCTAAAAGTTCAGTGATGATCAGTGTTTTTTACCCAGAAAAAAAAATTTAAAAAAGAGAGAGACCATCTGCAAATTTTAAATATGACTTACTTATATCTTGATAAGGAGTTAATGGCTTGTAGTTAAAGCTGAATAACTGAGTTAGATTGTCGAAATTGGGATGTTGCACGACCATGTTCCACAACGTATAATTCATCCTGTAATTGAAGTTTGTAATTGTAACCTTCACTCTCCAGTAGTCCTTGTAGTTTAGTTTGACGTGCCAGTGGACTCGAATGGGGCACATGTGGCTGGTGCATTGGACTAGAGGTGCATAATTATTCTTCCCGTGATCTGAAACAACTGAAGCAAGGTGTGGCATGTCGGGACTGCAAGGAGAAAATGCATAAGAACCAGCAGAAAAGTCAACAAATAATTCTAAAGAAGATAGAAAATTGAAAAGCTTACTTCACGCAACTTCCCGGCTGAGTACCATTATTTTGGCATCCACAAGTGCAAGTTGGGCATGGAACAATAGTATCGTTGTAGAAGGATGAGAGTGAGACACAGCAAGATGGAGTTTTTTGGGCCAGAAACTGTGAATATGTGCACGTAACATTCCATGTCACTGCAATAGGAAAAGGTTGAGAAGGTTCCCAATGGTTTTAATGTATAAAAGAAAAATAAATAGGGACAAATTTTCGACATCTTATATGGTATTGGCATTGCGAAAATAGATTATATGCAAGACAAAACAGGCAGCAATTTTTAAATGATAATATTTCCATATTATTAATTATACTTCATAACAACAAAAAGTCTATGATTTAAATTTAAATTATCTCAATTCTCATACAGGCATTTTATAATAGCTGCAAGCTTGAAGACTACATAATTGTTCCACCCCCGCCTTTGAAGGTCAAAATCAACAATATATGCATACATAGTGTTGAACCACATCATCTAAGCTTAAGATCTAAGAGAGGGGACGAGTTTATTTTTTTACATTTGTCTTCAACGTGCCTAATCAGATGCAGCTTGGAATTTTCATAAATGGGAGAGCATACCATATTTAACCACCACATTTTTAGATGTTTATAAGCTACTAAAGAGAGGATGGATTTATTTATTTATTTTATCTTCAACAAATAGACTCTACATTTGTACTAAATTACTTACTCATTGCTTGTGTCCGTCTTCTCCCGTCTTGGGAGACAAACTTGGTAGGTTTCCCTACTTTTGCAGGTCCACAAGTATAGCCCGGTCCTGGTGCTTTCAATGTGAAGTTCTTCGGCACTCTAACTGTTTTGTTGGTGGTTCCAGCCGCACCAACACTAACCTGGAATGAACTAGCAGCATTGGACGGATCTTGAACCCATGAACTAATTACCCCTCCTTTGCAACAATTTGCAATCTGTTGGTTGTATGGAGTTCCGGGCAGTAGGTCGACAACCGTTGGATCTTTTTTACAGCAATGTGGACTATTCCCTTTAAACTTCGAACAATCTCCCTGCTCTGTTGTTTGAGCACCCATCATGCTCCATATCACCTCCTTCTTTGCCCACGTCCATCCCAAAGTCCAACCTGGCACTTGAATGTGACGATATTGTTGGAAGTTATACATTGTCACCACAGCCTGCCCATTTTTAGAATAGAATGCAAGGGATTAAGAATCGGACAATGCATAAAAGGAGAGGGAAATATTAAGTTGGTAGAAGTACTAAAAATGGCACTGGAGAATGTTATGGACCAAACCTTAATCCCTAACTCTTAAGAGCAATAATAAACAACAAAGAAATCGAAATCACACCTCTCAATAGCATGGAAACTAGAGCAAACTAGGTTGATCCAGGGTCGAAAAGATGAGTGAACAGTATGATTTTAAAATGGACAATGCGACAGTTCAAAAACTGGCAAGCTTCGGATGATTTAAAAATATGCTCGAGCTTCAACTGCCAGTACTGTAAAGAACCTTGAAAGACTATCAATATAGTTTTCTAAATTCAACACTAGATGGGGTGCCGAGTAAATTTATTCTCCTTTCTATAAATAAAATGGAGATGGAATAATGGAATTTGAAGATGATTAAGAGTTTACTAGAATACTTACAACATAGCCATCAGGAGTCCAACTGATGATATCCCATTTAATTGTGATATTTCCATTAGGATCAAGTGCGTCATAGGCTTCTGTAGAAAAAAGACCAAAAAAGGGAAGACAACAATCAAATCAGATGTTTGAATTAACGAAAAATTTATTCAATCTAGTTCCTTCCATGGATTATAAATCTGATAGTAACGGAGTGGACAGCAAACAAGATTTCAATTTATTTTTCTCCTTTAATAATGTTGAGTGCTGTCCAGGGTAGCCTACCGAATTGGTAGACAGTACTCGGCAACACTATACAAGAAGACTGATAAGATTTGAACTTTTTTTTCCCTTCCTCAATCGTGTCCAGTACTATCAAGTTTAGCGTAAAGTCACCATAAATATACCTTCTAACAACGACCAACCCCAAAGATAAAGAAAAGTATTGGTGGCATTTACAACGGATTAAATCTAGACACCAATGACAAATTAAAACTTATGTAGCTCATACAGATTCAATTTGTTCAATAAGAATCTCAGATATGAAATAAGAACAATCAAGAATTAATTTTGTTAATTTTTTCTCAAAAGGAAAATGAGCTACTTCAATTTTCTTTAGCAAAAAGCAGATTGTACTCAAGCTGCTTAGTGTAGTTAAGTTCAATCAAACAAATCCCAAGAAACAGATGAATTGATAAGAAGATCAAACAGTACTGCGAGTCAAACATTCACTTAGATTACTAAAACCAGTAAAAGTATGCATCAAATCTCTCAAAGATCTGAACTTGTTGATAATTAGAATAAGCCCATTTCCTCTAAAATTGATTAAATCTCGACAATTAATTAAAATCCTCAAAACAATTAAATTGGTTGACAAGAAAAGTATCCAAAATCAAGAACATTCATAAAGAAAAAGGTATACACACACCTGATGTATTGAAGCTGAAGCAAGAAAGCAAGAAAAATAGCAAAATTATAGGAGTTGGAATAATTTTTCTTAAAGATCTGAAACAGAGCTCCATTTCCTCAATTTGCAGATTTTCTTGATTACCCACTTCTCTCTAGATTTGCAGCTCAAATGTAGAGAGAGAGCGGTGGCAAGCTTTTTTATGAAGACCTAACTAGACTTCAAATGGTAACAAGTAAAGTAACTGTCCTGCAAGATTCTTGAATAATATATTATTTTTTCCTTTTTTTCGGTTCTTTTTTTATTATATATACTATACTTAGAGGGAGATTCTTGAATAATACAGCTATGATCGAATTACTCAGTTTTGAGGGTAATTAGCACTGGGTTTTACGAGATGAAAATGACAGTGCAGCCGACACTAATATAAAAGACGGAGAAACGCACACTCCCGTGACATTTTTTTGTCGTAAGTTGAAATATTCTTCTACTTAAAACAATTTTGTGTAAAATTATTTTTAAAATCAATTCGTTAAGAGACAGTGTTCAATGTATTTATATATTTGAAAGACGTCTATCAAAATCGACCTCCCAACCGAAGGATTTTGAGGAAATAATCTTCTATAATAAAAATAATTTTCGACCAAAATAAATACAAACAGTTGCCGACAGTAGGTAGAAAAAGACAGGTGCTTACTGTCCAAAAGCTGGCAGTAGAATGGCTTGGTCCTTGGGCATTAGCTTGACTATTGATTAATTGATTTTCTTTTAATAAAATTACTCCAATGGTCCTTAACCTATTACTCTAGTAGTGAATTAGTATCTATCTTTTAAAATATAGAAAATTAATCCTCAATTTTTATTATAATTGTTGCTTAATCAGTCTCTAATTACTAAAATTTACAGAATATGTGTTGAATCATTAAGTTTTCCTTCCATGAAATACTTTTACGAGAATTACGTGACAATTTAATTCATATTTGGCCTCTATTTTTTAAAATTCATTTTTTATGGGATTTACAATTTTTATTAACTTTCAAACCGATAATTTTTGTATTAAAATGTACTTAAAATCTGTTTTTTAGTTAAATCAAATGGGGACTTAATGAAGATGTAGACTATTCTTGTCATTAAAGATATTCATGTGGAACTATACGATATCAAATGGTTCCAGCTTGCTCCTTCCAGAAGTTAGATGAGGTTAAGAACCAATGGTGCAAAAATTTTCTTTTTCTTTTTCTTTTTCATTTTATTTAACTATGTTTTAATAATTGTTAATTAATAGTTGGTTCTGTCGGTGCGGAGGAAATTCCACACAAGTTGACAAAATAGCAATCGTTTGATGTGGGATCCACTATTTGTTTGGGTCATTTTGCAATTTTTTTTTTTAAATATATATAAAAAATTATATTGCAAATATTATATGGGCCAAAAAAAAATCCTTAAATGTATGTAGTTGACGATCAAAATTCATCAAACAATATATTTATCTAAGCATTTAAATGAGATTAGTTTCTATGCATTTTGATGAATATTGGCTTAATTATTTATAAATTTCGTATGCTAGATACAACTCGATGAAAATGATGGAATTGGATAAAATGAGCGAAAAATAAGCTAAAATGATTAATTTTCAAAGTCTGAGAATCAAAGTATAAATATTCAATAGTTGATTTGAACCCCTGATTGGAGAATGCATGGAATCAATTTGATGAAATTAAAAGTCAAATAATGAATAGTACATGAGAAAGGATTCAAACCGAAGAATGTATCAAAACTGGGGACCAAAACACACATTCTTGAAAATGTGCGCCACCCTGAACCACACGCATGCAAGCCCCCAGGAAACCAAACCCGAGACTAGACCAATGAAGTAACGCGTGCGTGGTAGAACATACGTAGTGCGTGCATTGGCGCAAATTTTCAGGCGAATCTTTTTTTGGGATGAAATTCTTGCACCTATTAGACCTAATTAAGGCGGCCATCGATGAGACGAACACACGAAGATTGAAGAATCAAGGCTCAACTTCAAGATTCAAGACGAGAAAATTGACTTCATATTTTCTTTCATTGCTCTTGGTTCTGAGTGATGTCAATTCAAATTTTTTTTTTTTTTTTTTTAATTTACGTATGAGTATGTTAGGCTAATTTTTCTCATGTATTGAATGAAGATGAAACATATTTCTTATTTATTTAACTCAATACAAGTAATTTAGTTTAATTCTTTTTATTCTGGATTGATTTTTCATGCTTAATTTCATTATTTAATTGTCCGATCATCAAAAGAATATATGGTTGTTTGTTATAGTGCAAAAAAGTTCACAATAGGTTTAGAATACTGCAAGTTTAACAAACGAACAATAAATGTTAGAAATAAAAATATTGCGTATGCAATTATCTAGATAATTGTGTAATTTAATGTTTTCTACTCATTCGAATTGGCAATGAGTAATTATGAAAGTATGTTCACATTATACATCATCAACTTCATACTTTTTAGATCCTAAACAACCTACCGGATTCATTATCTTTGCTTCTTTCCTTTTCCAAATTTTTTATAAAATAATTTGAAGTGAACAAGCTGATTAATATAAGATAATACATGTAATTAAGCAAACAAACATAATACATACATACGACATTAATTATTCGCATAAAACATACATTTACAAAGGACAACAAACGGGAACAGTGATCATGTTTGGCTTAGCTTAAAAGTAAAAGATAAGCCTTTTTTTTTTTTTTTTGGTAGAAGAAGCAAAGCCGTACACACTCGGCATAATTGATTGATCCTTAATCAATGCCCAGTCCTACCGCAGTGATTAATGTAGTTACAAGGGCGATTTTCGAAATTCGTGTTCGAATCTCCAATACAACTACCGTATACATCTGCATCGCAGAAGGGTCTGGCCGCGTTGAAATTTTCGTAACTGATCCCAGCGGACGGTTGAGCCAAAATCCTTCTGCTTATTTCTGATTCCATCAGAAACTCTTCATCTACCGGAATGCAGTCACCAATCGTGGAACCATTGCACTTGGTGGCGCTGGCGGTCGTGGTGGCGCTAAAACATTCGACAGTTTTGACAGTGATCACGAGAATGCCCACTGTGAAGTAAAAGAAGTTCATGTCTCTCTTTAGAGAAATCTCAACTGATATTGAAGATAACTTTATAGATAAATTCATAATGTTGGATGGGAGCCCATAAATGAGCTAGTTGATTAATCCCCTGTTTGGTTGGTGGTCATTATTTCTAAAAAATAATATTTAGAACAGTAATTTTTAGAAGAATGTGTGGTTCAAAGATAGAGAAAAATTTTGATTTTACGTATTTTATTGTGTGGATATGTTGTTGAAAATGAAGATGTAAAAAAATAATTTTAAAATAATGATTATCATACATGAACTAAAAGGAAAGTTAAAAAAGGACATGATCACATGCTTTTAAAAATAGTAAATTATTCTTCAATCATTCTTGTTGTACATCATGATGTATATCAAATTTTACATACTGTCATATGAAAATATATCATTGATAGTTTTTTAAAAAAAATATTTTTTCAACCAATCATTTATTGACAACAATGATAATGTCAAGCATAAAATGGTGTACAAGGTAGTATTATCCATCTTTTAAAATAAATATATAGAAAGTAAATCCTCACATTTTTCACTACATTTGTTGCATAATCGACCAGTCTCTAATTACTAAAAGTTACCGATGGGGTGTTTGATGGATATTATTGAGGAAATAATATATTTTAAATAGTGATATAATGGAAACGTGTGAGTAAAAAGCAAGAAAAAGTTATTGATGTGATGAAAAATATTATTTTATTGAAGAATGTATGGTTGAAAATGAGTTTTGAAAAAATATATTTTTGAAGAATATGTGTCAAATGGTGGCCGAATATGTGTTGAATCATTAAGTTGTCCGTGTCCATTTCATTTTAAATTTTACTTCACAACTAGAATTGGTATTTAAAAATTCCAACTATGATATACTTTTATGAGACTCACTTGACAATTTAACAAAGGTCTTGCCCTTGTTTGAATTTTTATCAGATTTTGATAAAAGTTAATAAAATATGTAATTAAAAAAATGTGGATCTCATGAAATATATTCTTAAAATTAATTATTAATTTTGAATTAGATTATAATCAAATTATTTTTTTCAACCAAACATGGCCTAGACTATTTTTGTCAATAAAGACATCCATGTGCAACTATAATGCAACATTCGGTTCCAACTTACTCCTTTCAAAAGTTAGAAACCAACTTTCTATTGAGTGAATAGGTTAAGGGCCAATGGTGCAAAATTTTCCTTATCTTTTTCATTTTATTTAAATATCTCTAATCACCAGATTTTGTTTTAATAATTGTTAATTAATCGTTGGAGCAGAGGAATTCCGCACAAGGGACAAAATAGCAATCGTTTGGTGTGGGATCCACTATTTGTTTGGGTCTTTTTGTATTTGAATATATTTTTTTTTTTTGGAAAAAAAGAAAATATTTCATTAGAAATATATTAATGTGGAAAAGAAACTAAACAATAATATCTTTGGCCAAAAAATCCTTATACGTACGTAGTTAACTAAAAAATATCTGTACTTTTAATAAAGAAAATGATCGATAATTTTGGATAGACAAAAAGGAAAATCAAACCTATTTTTTATGGGACGGAGGGAGTAATTTTTAGCTCGTGACCTACCTACCGGATTCATTATATGTGCTTCTTTTTAGCATATAGAGAGGGAGGGTGGTAATTTTTTATAAATTAATTTGGAGTGAACAAGCTGATTAATATAATACATGTAATAAAGCAACAAACAGAATACATACATACGACATTAATTGTTCGCATAATACTATAAAGGACAACAAATGGGAACACTGATCATGTTTGGCTTAGCTTAAAAGTAAAAAGTAAGCCAGTTTCTTTTGTAGAAGAAGCAAAGCCGTACATGCTCGCCACAATTGATTGATCCTTAAATCAATGCCCAGGCCTAGCGCAGAGATTATTGTAGTTACAAGGGCGTTTTCTGAAACTCGTGTTCGGATCTCCAATACAACTACCATATACTTTCGCATTGCAGAAGGGTTTGAGCGGCCCGAAATGTTGGTAACCGATCAGTCGGGGCGGTTGATTCAAAATCCTTCTGCTTATTTCTGATTCCATCAGAAACTCTTCATTTACCGGAATGCAGTCACCAATCGTGGAACCATTGCATTTGGTGGCGCTGGCGGTTGTGGTGGCGCTAGAACATTCGACAGTGTTGACAGTTTCGCCAAGGATCGCGAGAACGCCCACTGTAAAGTAACGGAAGTTCATTTCTCTCTTCAAAGAAATCTCAAATAATATTGATCTATTTAACAGAAGATGAAGATAATTTATAGACAAATTCATAGTTTTGGATAAGAAATTAATGGCTATTCCTCCTTAAGAGCACATAGATGAGCAAGTTGATTAAAAAGACAGTGAAAAACAAAAGAACTTTATCACATGCTAAAGTTTTTGTTGAAAGGACAACTCCACTATCGCCTTTTCAAAAATTGTCACGTTTTGCCACCTTGCTATTACATCGAGATAACATAGTCAAAAATGAGAGTGAACAACTATAAATTTTAGTCGAATGTACGAAATGAACTTCACTAATCAAACCAAAGCTCCAATTTGCCTGTTTGGTTCGATGTTGTCCAGGATTCAAGAGGCTGGAACCAGTGACAAATTCAATTCGGTAAAGCGGATTTGCTGGTAACGGTTGATCAAATAAAAATTCTCAGTGAAGCGTCAATCCTTGCACTGCTTGTGTAGCATCTTCAGTAATCTTGTTAGCCTGAATGGTTCTTATTACATTTCCAATGTTATCCTGGATTAAAAAAAAAAAAAAAATACACACGCATGCACGCATTAATGAAGGGTGATGGATTGACTTCACGCTTTATGCATGTAAGTTTGTGTACCTCCCATTTTTTAAAATATAAATTTTCTTTAAATTCATATTCAATCATATATTTTTTAATAAATAAATTTTACACGTGAATCCAAAACATTTTCATACTTTTTAATTATACATTCTAAAAGAATCAATTTTCACAAAATTATTTTTAAAAAATCTCTACCAAGGACAATAACAATTCAATAGAAGTGGAGTAGGTGAGGGAGTAATGAGAAGGAATTTGGAAATTATGCATTTTCTTGCTCAAGGTCAGAGAGTCACAATGCAATGGTTGGCATAAAGGCAGATGGTCCTACACCNCAGGAAGAAGGGAGGGGGGGGGGAGAGAGAGAGAGAGACCACCTCACAACTACTACTTGATTCATTTGATCAATTTTACAGTCAATTAACTTGGCTGTAATTGCCTTGACAACCCAGAGTTCCACCTCATTGTCTTCAATCTGCAAAAGACCCCACAGCAATATGAAGAACATTGGGTCCAGCAAAATAACTAATTTACAAAAATAAGTTAAAATTACCTGGAGTGTGTCCCTGATCAAGGAATAAGGAATTTGACCAGACTGGTATGATCCAAGATCTACCAACGACATCAGCCTCATCTTTGCAATGCAATCTTCATGTACAAGCCCTGTATTTTGCCGAGAAGTAAATACCAGAAAACAAATTAAACTTTCCTACACCATGAAGTTAACCCCTCTTAAGTGCCAGGAATTCAAACATCACAAAATAAAGGGACATGATACCATAGCTCTGCAATAAAATAGAGTTTGCTGCATGGAAATCCAAGTATGCATCCAACCTCTGAGTCGAGAAAATTTTTAGAAGCTGATACACCGGTGCATATGTAGCATCCTTCTCCAGTTGTGCTATAGCAGGCAAATCTAGCAAATCACCCTTGCATACAAATACAGAACGAAATGAGGAAGAGAGATGTGACAAAAACAAATGCTCATGAAAGTAACATGAACTGGTGATAACAGATCACTTTTACAATGGCGCTGTACAGAAGGAACAAGACACAGTGCAGTCTTAATAACAGTCTAGCTAGATAATGAATGGCAGGTCTCAGGTTCCAGACTTTGAAGAACCTTTAAAATTATTTTGCAAAACCAGTTCACTCAATTGGGTTACTGGTTGAGTAAAAACTGGCCTGTTCATCCGGTTGTTGATCCGGCCACTGATATATAGAATTTAGAAGAGTCCTACTTCAAAAGCTAGCAGTTGAAGTTGGAGACTCAAGTCTATATAAATCTCACAACGAAAGCTCATACTTTCGACGTGGGATTCAAGTCCCATACCTTACGATTGGAACCATGGCAATCCATCAGCTCCACAATCCCAACGTCTAGATCGAACTGGCTTTGCACTAATCCATGACTAGTTCCGTACGAACACTGCTACACCAGCGTCACCATCTGCATCACTCAATTGCAACCAGGAGACGTGGTGCATATCATTCATATAGATTTTATGAACGCCATACCTCCAATCCAGTCATACTAACTCATCTTGGTTGGTTGGGAGGACAGTTTTCCGATCTGTTCGGCTTTTCTGTCAAGCTTTCAAAACTATGGTTCTGAAAGATTAAAAAACTTAAAAACTATCCAGATCCTTGGATAGCTCAAGAGCGAAAGGCATTAGAAGGGATCATTTTGTTCATTAAGGGATTTATCCGAAATTATAAGATCTGAACTAAAAATTGTGTTGACGTCATTTCCCCCTAATAAAATCTTCCTGCCTCAATTTTTGACGTGAAAAAGGAGCTGGTCGCATACTTAGGAAAGGCAAGCCACCAGTTCGGGTGCAAGATACCATCACAACCTCGAAACTAGACATGCAACCATTTCAAACTGAGACATCCGAACCTACAAATTTCTCAATGACGCACACATAAGAATGGGAGGTGGAAATTGCATATTCTAATACTTCACAAGTAATCATGATGAGTATGCATGGCACCACAGTCTGTTCTGCATTTTTCTTCAGTCATGGTGCAAAAAACTAGGATTAGAGATGGCTTTGCTCCTTTCTAATACCTTCAAGTAGGTTAATACAAGATCCAATGCATGGTGTATCTCATATCAAGATAGAAATGAGTAAATATTTAAAGTGCACTCAAGACAATTTATTTGCAGCTAAAGATGCTTCCTGAATTTGGTGCCACTACAAAGGACAAAATTCAATCCATCACCCTTAGAAATGCTCTGAGGAGAAAACAACAGATAAAATAAAGCAACTAAACCAAACACCAAGCATAAAAATTATACTCCCCGTGAAATTGCACAAGTTATTAAACAATCCAAAATGATACCTGAAACATGTCAGAAGCCTTTACAAATTCAATAATAGTGCGGACAGCTTCTTCCTTAGCTTCATTCATAGTCAGTGCTTCTTCGCCAGAAAAGGTCAGCAGATACTTGACCAAATATTTAAAAGAATCTTTAGCAGAGCTGAAAATCCAGCCAAAAAAATCAATAATTAATCATTTCATACAGCCCTTGTTGGACAAACATTATTTGAATTTTTTTTCTACATAATCATGTTTAACTACATATTCACATAATAAAATATTCTGCACATAAACCAAAATTTTTTTCCAAATTTTTAACAACACATTCTCCTAAAAATCACTATTCAAAACATTGTTTTAGCCAAATAATGGCTATCAACCCAAGAAAATTGAGCAATTTGAATCGTTATCGTATAATGCAATCTCACCTTCTATTTTTTTTTAAAGAAGAAAGCAAGTTTCTCACCTCTTGTTTTCCTTCAAAATATTAGCGACTGTAAGAAACAGCGCTCCCTGTTCCTTAACTCCAAGATTCCACTCCCTCAAAAGGCTATCAATCTTTTTAAATGATGATACAACATGTTCAGTGACTTTTCCATTAGCTGCCAAATTAAGGGACTTCATGTACACAAAATACTGGCTATATGGGCTCTCCAATAGGTTGTAGAGGTTAAACAAACTGTAAAGCAGGAAGAAACAGAAAAATATAAATATAAATATATTAGTGATTAGACAGAAGACATAAAATTCACTGAACTAAACTGATTATGGCCAATGGACATTACATCTTTAAGCGAAATGCAGGCTTATCATTTGGCTGTAGGGTAACTTTTGTGGATATAAGCTCTGCCATCTCACGAACTTGATCAAGGCTCTCGGGCTTTGTGACAAGGTTGCAAATAACAGTGTAGACGCATTCAAGATCTGAGGTTAAAGCCGTCAATTAGCATCTTATGTATAGCCAAAAGCAATATCATGACCGTTAACCAGCCAAGCACACAACAAAATGGCAATTCATGATAAAGCTAGAAGCAAAAAGATCTAAAGCTTTTACCAGATATAATATTTGAAAGAAAAAGCAAGTTCAAGTTTTCAACAATTAATCGCAACAAAGTACAAAATGGGCTTAGATCATGAAGGGAGCAGGAAGGGAAAAAAATGATTACGATCATCTAATACGAGCATCTTTACACATACACCGATTCAAAATTTCTTATTAATAATCAATTAATAAAATCCACTTCACTCATCATAAAGTTGGAAATTCCCCATTTAAAGATTTACTTAAAAGGCCTAAGTTGAAGGCATTTTATTGAAAAATGTCTCACTTATACATAATTCTTATAAGTAACCTAATATTTCTTAAAAATCCCAAAAAAGTCACACCATCTTTCTGGAGTCATCTCTCTCCCTTCCCATTTCCACTTGTAATGATTCGTCAAGATGAGCAAAACTGGAGTCTATTTTAATCGGGGTCCATTTTGATTAGGCTAGGACTGATTTGACTAGTTAAGAAAAATAAGAAATTTATCACAAATATATTGAAGATACTGAAAATAGAAAAAAAAAAAAAAAAACCCTTCGAAATAAAAAATTAGAACTTGAGGCCATTGGCATGCACATTGGGAGTTTGCCAATTTCATGAATTCTCCAAATTTAATGTCAAAAACACCCGTTAAAAATAAAAATACATCAAAATTACAACGCACTGCAATCTTATTACCTTTCTCTGAGGCTTTGGAGAAAATTAAATCGGCCGAGGTTAGCATCAATGAGGCCAAATCCAACCATCGGTTCTGTACCATACATTCCTGCGCCTCCACGCACAATCTACTAACCTGACCCTCCGCTACCTAACAAATTTTAAATATTAAATAACATAAAATTCAATCAAATGCACGGGGTTCCAACAGGAAAATAGATATCATAAATCTTGCAAAACAAAATTCACACTTTTCGCATAAATTTCCATGAACTTGAAAAAATATAAAAATAAAATTTGCTGTAGATGATACGATGCATGTGTAAGTATATGTGTAGTACATCAGGACCAGCGTCTGCCCAGGACATCTCGGCTGTGAAACGGACGACTGCGAGAGTGGGATCTTCTTCGGAAGTAGGGACAACAGTCGTCATTTTTTGAGATTTGAGGGGCAAATGGGGAACTTGAAACTAGTTGATCAGCAGAGCTCTCAGGTAGGAAAGACGATGGAAGTGGACGGAGTGAAAGTGAGCAAAACCCTAATGGGGAATTGCATTACTGGTCCTTGATATGTAATGCTTGTAGTAAATTGGGCCGACTGTTTTCAATCTTTGTACACTATTCCCGATATGTTTTCAACTTTTTTGAACTCGTTTTTATCATTAATATTTAATTAATTCTGTCCAAATATTTTGTTTTTATTCTTTAAAATAGGGTCAAATATTTTGTCAAACTTCTCTATTTTGGTTTTTTTTTTTCACTTATTTAAAACCATCGAATGACAAATAAAAAATTTTGAAATTCAATACGAATTGTACCAAAGCACGATTAATGATAATAATTAATCAACACAAGACATTTTGTTTTGATTAATAATGTCTAAAATAAGTTCTTAATGTCGAAGTTGGCGTATATTTATATTTCAGCTCTATATTCATATAGATTTTTCAAAATGTCCCTAATTTTAGGGGTAGAGCATAAGTTGCCATATTTTTTAAAAATAAAATTGAGCCCCTATTTGGACTGTAGTAATTTGATAAAACATTTTTCTATTTTTCTTTTTAATTACGCGTTCTCTAATGAAATAATATTATACATAAATAAATAAAATTCTTCTTTTTTAACCACATATATAAAAAAAGTCATTATTACAAAATACATTTTCTCTGAAAAATCTAATTATAATAGAATTAATTAGGTTAATTAGTATATAATGTCCATACATTTCATTAATATTGTGGAAAACGTTTTTATCTTACCTTTAAATTTTTTTTTTCATTTTCACACTTATTTCCACATTTCATTGCGCAAAAAAAAAAAAAAAAAATCATTCATTTTCTCAATTAGTGAAATTACGAATATACAATACTCTTTAAATAAAACAAAAAATGAAGAAAAAACTAATTACAACCACAATACTAATTTTTTAAAAAAGGCGCAAGTGAGTTCTAAAAAAAATATTTAAAAAGTAGTTAGAACATAATGTCTATATCTTTCACTACTATTGCAAAAAAAAAAAATCAATACCTTTCATTTTTTGGTATTTTCACAATTAATTACACATTTGATTGTCTAAAATATCATTTCTATAAATTTTCATCAATTTCTCAATAAAGAGTTGTGAAATGATAAATACCCTCCTATTTAAATTTTAAAAAAAATAGAGAAAACTATTATTTTTTTGTTTAATTTCTAATTTTCTTAATAATTTATCTGGGACTCGTTTACACTTTTTTTAAAATAAAATTAATTTCTAATTTTTTATTAATTTATTTGGAATTCATTTGCGAAAAAACTAATTTCTAATTTTCTAATAATTTATTTGGGGCTAGTTAGTTTTTAATTTTTTAATGATTTATTTGGAACTTGTTCACACTTTTTTTAAAAATTGGGATTATGATTGTAATTAATTATTTAGTTTTTTTTATTTAAATGGGATGGTATATTCGTCATTTCAGGATTTTTTATTGATAAATTGGATATAAATGAATATAAATAATGGTGTGAGTAATCAAAAGTGTAATTAAATTGAAAATGCAAAAAAAAAAAAAAAAAA
>CAIGRB010034107.1:0-12782 GCA_903798255.1 Fraxinus quadrangulata | reverse complement strand
AACCGTATGGATGTCTAGTTAACCAATTTATTATCATAGGTTGTTAGACTGGACCTATCATGGCCCAACTATAAACCGACTCAACTGGGTCATCCGGCCCGTTCTGACACAACTATGTCTAATAGAAGCCCTAGATATCGATTCGAGGATTGGGATATATAAGTTTCAGCCATTCATCTTCACAGCCATTTTCACGGGCACAAGCAAAGTCAGAGACCTCTCTACGCCTCCAGAATCGAAAATGGTTGGTCACTTTCTCTCTCCGCGATCATACATACGTGTGTGTGTGTGTGTGTATCTCCTTTGATTTTTCTCTGAATATGGCTTTTTTTGTATGTAATTTGTATATACAGCCGTCACACAAGACATTCATGATAAAGAAGAAGCTGGCGAAGAAGCAGAGGCAGAACAGGCCCATTCCGTACTGGATCCGGTTGCGCACTGACAATACCATCCGCTACAATGCCAAGCGCCGCCATTGGCGCCGCACGAAGCTCGGCTTCTGAACGAAGCCCTTATTTGTTAGCGTTCTTACCATTCTACTTTGCTTTCCCATTAGGGTTCAATGTTTTCGATTTAAATTGTTCGTACTAAGAAATGTTTGGAATTGAATCATCGGTACTGAGATTGCTATGTATTTTAAATGATTTTAATACTTCTATGTCTTGGATTAAGATAGAAATCTAGGTTTCTCGGCTGGGTTTGAATCTACCTTCAATCACTTACCGGGGTTCTCATACGGAGGGCTTCCTTCCAGAATGCTAATCTCTATAGGTAGTGGGATTGATCCCTAACAGAATTTGCCCTTGTTTGACACCTATTTTGGATGATTTTTTTTTATAGAATAGTGATTGGTGGAAGATTGTGTGGTTAAAAAGTAAGTAGAAATTTTGGGTTTATGTGTAATATTATTTTATTGATAGAATTTGGGGTTGAAATGAAGAATGAGAAATAGAATGAAAAAAAAATGGGTTTCAAACATGGGCTTTATTGATTTTGAAATGTTAGGATTCTGTCTTTTCCCTTAATCTATTTAGCATACTGAATCAACTCATTGCAATGATGCTAGATGTCATTGGCACTAGTTGGTTAAACCTGCAAATAGTTGATTGTATTATAATCTGGATTGGGATGATAATAAATTCGTAACAAATTGTCATCGGGATGATGAGGTAATAAATGCAGTGCTATAAAGAGTGGTTATCTTCCAATTCAGTGTATTATCGCCCGATAGGTTTGCAGTATTATTGGGCCAGTGTTGTAAATTAGGTTAAGTTGAATTGTCTTTCTGATTGGATTAAGTTCTACTTTGTCCATGGAAATGCTGTATTTAGTACAACCTTGGACTGTATCATGCAATTGTAGTTATTGACTCTAGGTTGTAGTTGAGATTTTCATTAGGCCAACTTTCGGCTGCCTCAGTTGTAAGATATGATTTGCTAGATTTCTGGTGCTGGAGTAAGATGGATGTTTTTTTCCCCCTTCATTCTGTTTTATATTGCAGTGTTATGGTTTTAAGTTCGACTCCCTTCATGGTATTATGTTGAATTGAATTTACAGTTTCAATTCTGACTTGATAGGTTGGGCAGTTGATTTGTACTGCATGATCCTTTTAAGCTTGGATAAATTCACCAAAATTGGGAACCTTTTTTGCTTATGATGTCCAAACCTCTTGGCTTCCTTGAGATAATAGATGTTGCCATCACCAAATAAGTAACCCAAGGAAGAACCACCTCCAGGTGCATAATGGACCTTGGTCGAAGGTCAATCCTGTAATAACGTTAAAAATAACTGTAAGAGAACAGTGTATATGGAACCAGCCTACACTAATGAAATTCAAGGTGTGGTGCAACTGAATGCTTTTTCAGAATGAAAAGATGCTTTTGTATTTGCCAAATGAACCACGAGTGTAGTTGTCACACTGCAGTATTCATCGTCCAGCCTGCCGCTCACCTGCAGTTCCAAGGCACACCTAAAGATTATCTGGAACCAACACATTTTTACATCTCTGTGCGTGCATGAAAGGAAGGAAACTGGAGTGAAAGGAGAGTGGACAGAGCAAAAGATACAGTAGAAGGGTTGCTAAGAACACGAGCGAATGGGAAACCCAAGTCGAGCTATTATGAATCATAAGATATGAAGATAGGCCAAGCAAACAACCTAATCGTGCAGTATCAAACCCTCTTCCTTTGAAGGGGAAAAATATCGTCTTCATTGCAGATGCAAAAGAATGTTATCTATCTAAGAATAAAGGTAGACAGTGGAAAGTATACAACCGAATGAAAGTTGTCACAGTTGTGCACATATGCTCGGAGGTAGTTGTTTGTTAAAGATTTGGTTGCAGTGTTGGTGTCCATAGTTTGGGTAGCAGCAGATGGCTTAGGCTTAGGGGGAGTTGAACCCTTTTGGTGCTGGTGGAGGATTGTTTGGAGCCTCTCTGCCCCCAAAAAGGTATCCCAAAGAAACTCTGTCCACCTCCGCCAGTGACTCCACGACTGGACCCATACCCGATGGCTGTTTACAAGCTGAAAATACAGACATAACCCTCGCGATAGGGAAACCTCCAAGCATAAAACGAATCATGCAGCAATAATAACAACAAACAATTTAAATTAGGAGTTGGAAAGTTTCCAAAAATCTGCTTAAACGTTACGTTTAAGCTTTCAGCAGAACAAGCTTCAAAATTAAATAAATAAAAACATGCATAAGATTTAAATAAATAAACAAATGCTTGCACTCTATCACAGTATAGACTTTTATCAATTTACAAACACAAACAGCAATGATGATCATATCATCTGAACTTCAAAATAAAGCAGAAATGCAAACACATTCCTGATTTAAAATCATATTAGAGCTGCAACCATAATTGCCAAGAAGAATCAATTTCCCCCAAAGAATAAGAAAGTAGATGTTATACCATTTTAAAGAAAAAAGAACTAACCGCATTTGCGTATTGAAGACATACATGAACCTGATTTATGTGGAAGGTAAAATATTTCTTTTGATAAATCAACTCGAGAATTAATTTTATTTTTCAATATAGAGCGAACAATAATGATCACGGATCGAGAATAGATTAGATCAGGCAAAATAAAATATACAGAATTATCTGCGTGCAATAATCAAATCTATTTTTATAAATCAAGACAATTCAAATGGAATGGTTACTATGAAAATGAAGGAACAATCGTCAAATGCCTCCCTTGTTTTCGCTTCTGGAACAGATCACAACCGATGGAACTCTGTTTCACAGAGGGAAGGGCGGTGGAGGGGAAATGGTTTTTAACTTGAAGATTTTAAGTATTGGAATCTGCTTTAATTTGTTACATAAATGTTCTACTATCATAACATTTTCAAGAGACTATTTATTTGTAAAGAGCATTTTATATGTTATAGAGAACATCTTTAAATTTAGAGGGTCAAAATTTTTACACACTCCAATAATCTTTATATTTTGGCTTTTGATTTTGCTCTTATCAAAAAATATTTATTGAATTATCTTTTATTATTTTATTTAATATAATTTTTTATATGTCAAATGACTGATCAATTTAAACGTGGTTTGAATAGTTCAAGAATTAGATTATTGAAATGTGTAATTTATTAAATGCAATCATTATACATTAAGAACAAAGAGTGTGTTTGACACTCCACCTATTTTAAAAAGTAAGTAGAGAGTTTCATTACTATCTGAAATAAAGAGCATTTTGTATTTAAAAAGTATTTTGGAGATGATGTTAGAAACTTAAGGGCTGTTCTCTTTGTATTTCAGTTTTGAGTTTTGAATTCATTTTGTATTTTGAATGTCTGTTTTAAAATTGTTGAAAATGCGTTTGTTTTTTTTTTTTCGTCATTTTGAAAAACTGTTCTCTGAAAACATAAAATGGAAAACGCGTTTACTTTGAATTTTTTTTTTGTCATTTTGAAAAACTGTTCTCTCAAAACATAAAATGAAAAACGCGTTTACTTTGAAATTTTTTTTGTCATTTTGAAAAACTGTTCTCTCGAAACATAAAATGGAAAACGCGTTTACTTTGAAATTTTAAGAATATATTTTTATAATATTTTATTCAAGAAATTCGATTATTCAATTAATTTTCACAACACTTGCCTGATAAATTCACAGCAACACTCGCTGGCCTACTTCCATGTCCATACAGAACCAACAAGCATTGAGAAATGCAATAAGGAGAATTTTATATGGTTCAACTGGCATCTCTTCTTCCATCCTACCTATCTCAATAAGCCCCCCACCCAATAGATTGGAGTTGTTCAAGCACGTATTCAATTCTCCATCATAAACCCGCTGGCATCAACAACAACTTCACAACCAATATAAAAGCCAATCAATGCAATAGCTATCGAACGTTCAAACTCAAATCCCAATTTTATCAAGAGTCCATTAACCACTTTTCCTTCCTACAAGTCCATCAATCTACCATAAGCCCTTACTACGGAATCCAACTTCCAATGTAAACTCATTAGGAACCACCTCAACACTTTCTCATCATCTTAATTCTTAAACAACTCCAAAGCCTTTTGACACCCGTCTTCGCTCTTTGCATACCCTGATATCAATGTAGTCCATTTAACCACAACATGCCTCGGCATTTCTTCAAAAACCTGCAAAGCTTCACTCAGCAAACTGCACTGAACTGAACAAAACCAACGAGCATCAAACTCTACACCAACTCATTCTTCTCACACAACTCATCAAAAATCCGCTCTGCTTCTGTAATTTCATAACAACTAGCATACAAGTACAACAAAGCACTTCCCACCTGCTCAAATTCTTCATGCCTAGATTGCAAAACCAGCCCATGAATTTGTTACCCATTTGCCAATAACCACGAGCGTGCACAAACACTTAACGACGTTGAAATTGTGGTTTCATTCAGCTTAACATTAGAGTGATGCATCAATGAAATCAAGTTCATCGCTTCCGAATATCTATTCCATTTAGAATATCCAGTGATCATGGCATTCCAAGAAACGACTGTTCGCTGGAGCATCGTGTCCAACATGTTTTGAGCTTTTTCAAGTTGACCAGCTTGGAGAAAGTTAGATATCGTTTGGTTTTTAGAAATAATGTTCGAATTGGAACCGAAGGAATTCTTGTACCAAGGTGAATCAAGTATTGGATTTTTTTTTCCAGCATTGGTGCTTCCATGGCCAAGAAAATGCGGGCTTTGAAGGCTTCGCGATTGGAATTTCTGAGTTTAATTCAAGATGTTGAACTGTTGTTTGGAGTAAATTGAGTCCATGTCTGAAGTCATCTGAGGATGGGCAATCGATCGGTGGTAGTGCGCGACCTTGGCCGTCACCATAGGTGAAATTCATTTTCGAAAATAGGAAACAGAATGTGTGTTCATTGTTTTGAAAAATCGAAAACGGAAAACGACATGAAAACAATAAAGAGAACAGCCCCTTAGCTCTTGTTTGGGGTTTTTTTTTTGGCAATTTTTTTATCAGATTTTCGTTTTTTTAATTGTTCAATATCATTTCTTTATTTCATTACGTTTGACATGATTCAGATAACTTACGATAGCTGTAAATACTTGTGATTGTCCATTGCCAATTTTGCCCTTTTATCATTCCAGCCATTACTTTTCCCACCTAACGCTTTCCTTTCTTCTCCAAATTCAAATCGATTTCAGTGAACGCTATTGTTTGAATACTGGGAATGGACCAACACCTTCGCACAATATCACACATTCGTCTTCTTTTCCAACCTCCAAGTTGTTGCAAGTGGGAAATTAGACTAAGCGTGCGGAACCCTTATCGCTGCCTAGTGTTGGATTTCAAACAGAGATAGCTTCGGAGTTAACCCCTTCTGAAACCACGTCTGAGCTCTTTGTACTTCCCGTTCGCCATTCTTTCACACCATGGATCCATAAAATATTTCGATATGTTTGCCCATCTTGCTGATTTGATTGTTCTTATTCCTTTATCACAATTGAATTTTATTCCGAGTTCGGTCATGGCACACCATCCGTTCGGTCATTGATCGTCCTGCCAATGTGGGTGAGAAGGTTGTAGCCAAAACCAACATAATAAGTCCGATTGGCATGAACCCAAAAATATGTTTGAAAGATTTGTTGGGGACATGAAGGCTTGTGAAGAGATCGGAGCTGTACTATTTCGCGCATACATTTTTGATCGAAGACACAAATGAGAAGTTTGAGTGGATTGGATACAATTTTAAAGAGTACAAGAAATCACGGATAAAATGAAATATGAGCGACAAACATTTTTTAGTTTTTTTAGTCAATGTTATTTGCATAACTTTGTTGTCTTTATGTGCAATTTGAATTATTTGAGGTAGTTGAGGTCTCCGTGTAAGTTTTACTGAAAATAATGCGGATGTTGTTGAGGAGTCTTTGGGGTATTGTCTTGTTGGGTATTTTGAAGGTAGATTCCCGAGAAAATCAGCCTTGTTACAACTATGTAACTCATGGAAGGTAAACTACCAATACTTTGTTCAAAAGAGTGGTTGGTTGATTTTCTAGTTTGAAAATGATTTCGAAAGATTAAGTGTGCTTCATGGAGGGCTTTACTTTGTCTATGGGAGACCGTTAATGTTAAAATGTATGCCCCATTATTTCGAGTTTGATGATAAAGAGGTTAGCACCATGCTAGTGTGGATAAACTTATCGGGTCTACATTTGGAATTTTGGAACTCGAAAGAATTGGGGAAGATTGTTTCTAAAGTTGGTAAACCAATTTCCACTGACAAACTCACTTCCACGAAAGGTAGATTTTCCTATAAGAGGATACTAGTTGAAGTTGATGCGTCGATTGAATTGGTGCAGTTAGTTAAGTTGAAGCTGCCTAACGGCAAGCCAAGGAAACAAGAGATTTACTTTGAACATGAGTCGAAATTTTGTACCAAATGCAAAGTTTTTAGCCATACTATACATGGTTGTAACCTTAAAAAATAGGCCACAAGTGCTAAGGTGAATGGCAGCAATGTTAATGTATCGAATGTATCATTGGTTGCTACACGAATGGCGAGTGGACAAGATAAATTGGGGGCATTGGAGAAATCAGACACATCAGAGAAAAGGGTTTCGGACCAGGCTGTTGTGGAAGCACAAAATGGACAGAATACTGTTGGAATTCGGTCTCAAAACTGCACAGGTCGACGGGCAACTAGTTGGATCACAAGTTGGGCATAATGCTTTGGAAGTAGCATCACAGGCTACCGTAAACAAATAGTATGCTAGACATCATATTAATGTGCAGGAAAATCAGCAAGGTGACCAAAATGATGGACAATTCATTGAGGTATTTAACAAGAATAAGGGCTTGTGGCGTATAACTCCAATCTGGATAGAGGTAACTCAAGTGGTAAATTCTAACCCACAAAGGTTGTCCTCTATAATTACAAGTAATGAAAAGTTTGAAAGGTAACCTCGACGAGCAAAGAAAAATTGTGGCCGCTAAAGATAATAGAAAGAAGGGAATTTTCCTTGCTTCATCTTCATGAAGATCCCTCATGTAATATTAGGAGTTTGAACCTACTCGTAAAACAAAATGAGGTTCAAAACTTCATCAAGCAACACAAAATTTATGTAATGGGTATATTGGAGACTAAACTTGGGGAACCTAAGTTGGATCGAATTGTGCGAAATAAATTCCACGGATTGTTGCAAGTGAACAATTTCCTCACTCATCAAGCCGGGCGGATTTTGATCTTATGGAATCCTTTGAAAGTCGAATTGGAAGTGTTGGAGACTTCACTAGAAGTTATTCATTGTTTGGCTAAATGCAAGGCAACCTCTTATATCTTTCATGTTAGCTTTGTCTATGCTTTTCATATTATTGTTACCTGAAGACACCTTTGGAACAATATTATTGAATTTAGCTTGAACCATGATTTATCGTGGATGATAGTTGGGGACTTTAATATGTGCTTAAAAATGATGAGAAGACCAATGGTGTTGAAGTTACTCCATATGAAGTTAGGGATTTTGCAAATTGTTACTTTAGTGTTGGTCTCACGGATATTAGATCTGTTGGTTGTTATTACACTTGGACTAATTCTTCAGTTTGAAGCAAGATAGACAGAGCTATGGTAAATAATACTTGGGTACAAGTGAGACTCCATTGCCTAGCAGATTTACAGCTCTTGAGCTGCCTTTCAGACCATTCACCGTGTATTGTTTCGATACTTGAACACAATGGGAGCAAAAGCAAGCCGTTTTGATTCTTCAACATGTAGACGAACCATGATAATCGTCGGTATGTTGTTCAAACAAGATGGAACCATGCAGTTTTTTAGGATTAAACAATTCATTCTTTGCAAGAAATTACTACATCTCAAAGGAGCCTTGAAAAAGCTTAATGAGAAGCACTTTCGGCACATTTCTAGTAGGGTCAACATAGCTACTAGGAATTTAAAGGCAGCTCAACTTCAATTACATAATTAGCCCTCTAATATTCAACTTCAAAGTAAGGTGAAACAATTGAGAAAGGAAGCCATGCATCTATGTGAAATAAAGAGGAGCTTCTACTTCTAGAAACCCAAGTGTTTTTACTTGAAAAATAGTGACAGGTGCACTAAATTTTTCCATTCGATGGTCAAAAGGAATACAAAAAAGAATCATATTGCAGCTGTAGTAAAAAGGGATAGGACACTTACCACTTCTCAAAACCAGGTTGCAGCAGAATTCATTCGATTTTATGAAACACTACTAGGTACAGAAAGCCAAGTCCAACAGATTGATTCAGATATTATAAGGGCAGGACCTGGGTTTCTTTCGAACACACTACAACCTTAGCTAGGGATATTTCAAGGCAAGAGATCAATGAAGCTCTATTTGATATTAGTGATGATAAATCAATGGGACCCGATGTATATACTTCATGTTTTTTCAAAAAGTCTTAGGAGATCGTAGGGAATGATTTCATGGGTGCAATGAAGTTGTTTGCTTCAAAATCTCTACTTAAGCAAACAAACAATACAATCATTGCTTTGGTGCCTAAGTCGAGCCACTGACCTACCGTTGGGGATTTTAGACCAATTGCATGTTACAATGTGTTCTATAAAGTTATCACAAAAATACTTGCTAATAGATTGAGCCTGATACTTGAGACCATTATTGATCATGCACATGCCGCATTAATCAGGGGACAGAGTATTACGGAAATATCCATCTTGCACAAGAATTGTTGAGACAATATAATCGGAAGCGAGTTGCCCCTAGATGTCTTTTAAAGATTGATCTTCGAAAAGCATATGACTTGGTAAGTTGGAATTTCCTTAAAGGCGTCCTTGTTGGAATGGATTTCCCTCCAAGATTTATTGATTGGGTTATGGAGTGCATCACTACGCCTTCGTACTCCACTGCATTAAATGGTAGCTTACATGGTTGCATAAAAAGTAGAAAGGGATTTCGGCAAAGAGATCCTATATCTCATTTTTTGTTTGTGTTATGTCTTGAGTATCTATCAAGAATCTTGAAGGTTACTACCGAAATAATGAGTTTCATTTTCACTCTAAATGTGGTCCACTAAAGATTACACATTTAGCATTCGCGGACGGTTTGATGATTTTCTCGAAAGGGGATGTTATATCAGTTCGCATTTTAATGAGTGCTTGGCCAAATTTGGAGATTTGTCGGGACTTAGAATGAACACCATAAAATCAAGTTTATATACAGCTGGTATTCACGGGCATGAGTTGGAAGAAATTCAAGAGTTGACAAGTATTCCAAAAGGCTCGATGCCGTTTCATTATTTGGGTATTCGGCTTCCAGTCGTAAGGTTGAAAGTCAGCCGTTTTGCACTTCTTTTAGACAAGATCGCAACCTACATAAGTGCTTGGACAACATCTTCACTCTCTTATGTTGGAAGGGCAGAATTATTATGGGTCGTACTTCAATGAATAGAGTGTTTTTGGTTGGCTATCTTTCTGATTCTTGCTATAGTCACTTCGAGGATCATTATGCTATGTCGAAACTTCCTTTGGGGTGCTAAGAAGCCTTTGGTAGCTTAGAAAGACGCATGTCTACCGAAAGTAGAAGGGGACTTGGTTTTAGAGACATTAAATTCTGGAATTCAGCATTGATTGCAAAATCCCTATGGAACATCTACGCAAAGAAAGATACATTATGGGTTAGATGGTGAACTATGTCTACCTAAGGAGAGCAGCTGTTTGGGAGAAGACAACTAAGAAAGACTTAAAAAAGCGTAGTTAACCAACAAGTTCAATCTTACGTGCAAAACTAATCTATTAAAAGCAACAAGTCACTTTTTAATGATTTTTAGATTATTAAGTATACAATTCAATTTTAGTCCTAAATTTGAATATCGTAGTTATGATATGAAAAACAATAAACAATGAATACTGATATGATGACGGAGAAATCCAAATGGGAAAAACTCTGGGACCAAGCTAGTTACCTCCACTATAGACAATGTGAGTTACAGTTCAATTTCAAACTAGTTTTACTAGTTGGTGTAAACCCTACAACTCCAAGATCTGCTACTCATTCTAGCCTTGCGATCTGCTACCATAGATATTGTCTAGTCAACCTACTAGATCTTCCGATCTACCTCCTGTAGCTTCCAAGTTCTGCTGTACTTACAGACTCACAAATCTTCTATCAAGATATGCTGTAACAGTATCATGTTCTTCTGCACACGTCTCTTCCTGCGCTTATAGTCCAACATCTCTCAACCTTTAGAAACTTCTAAAATCCAATTGAAAAAGTATATTCTTATGACCAATAAGAAGTATGTGGTGTTTTGGTTTAAAGAATTGATGTTTTTCCAAAGCTAGGTTGCCGGATCACAAAAATAATATGGATGAATCAATTTGTGAATTGTGTTCTTGGATCTTTCAAAAGATGATAAGAATATGTTATGCAATGAAAGCTCAATGAAGCAACCATCCTAAATTCGTCCCAAACTTCTGTATTTATAGTTTGGGACATTTAAGTGTTATGGGCAGTGTAAAATTCTTTAAGATCGCGAATTAGGCGTGGCCACATAAATACGTCGCTCGAGCGAGGAGAACGTTTCGCTCAAGCAAAGGGTGGGGCGAAGGTCGAGCTAGAATGTTCCTGTTTCATCCGTTCGAGCATGACTTTGGGAAGCAGCTAGCAAAAAATCGGCGTGAATCCTTCTTGTTTCAAACATGAAATCTCAAATCCTAAGCTAACCTACCAACTGGAAACTTTACAATTTAGTCCTTAAACTTTTATGATCGTTCAAGTTGATCCTTTTGTTCACAGAATCTCTAATACAATATATAAACCTAACAAACTCCCTGTTGACATTCTGTGACAAAACCAAACACAATACAAAAAATATACTATCAAAACTACCCAAGTCCAACTGAATCATTTGAATGTAGCTTTCACTTTGTTAAATATGTATCCTGAAATTAAAAACTCACATACCCAATGTAAAAGCACGTGATACAAGAAATAAGCAATAAAGTATATAGAAGGATAATCAAATCAAATAAATAAGCAAGTTAGTTTGAGATGCAATATTAATGCTAACCAAAACATCATGACCACATTAATATCACAAAACATCAAAACTTTATGCATGAAATGCAACACAAATGCAATGTGCATGCTCCCCCCTCAGTGCATAATATGCAATGCAAATGTAATGTACAAGCCTCCCTTACTGCAAACTCTCAAATTGTTAAAGCAGTAGATAAATGTATGTATGTCTCTCTCCAACGACCCCTCAAGATATAAGACATAAGTGTAAAAATCAATGCAATGTATATCAAGTCAAATGTCAAAATGTATCTATGTCTCACCCCATCGATCCCTAGACATAAAATCTCTCCCCCTTAGTAAATAATTTCTTTTGAAAATACTATTTCCCCCTTTTTGTCACAAATAAAGAAGTGATAAAAAAAAATTAGTAACATTAACATATAATCATTCAAAAATGCAGTCGTTAGCATGCATAAGTATAATCAATGTACAATAAACTTTTCCACATACTCAGTTCAAGTTAACATGGAGTAAAATATGTAAGTGAGTCATGTGTGTAAAGTATCACTAATAATTTGTAACTAGGACTCCAAACCTTAATTTTGTGATAAATGACATGTTAAATATCACTGTCAATAAATATATTCCTCTACTTATAAAAGTCAAACCATAAAGCACAGTAGAACCTATAAATTAATGTTCATTTTGTATTAACGTGGCCAATTTACTTACTTGATTAGTAAGGAAGTTGATGTGACCAACATAATCCTGATTCTTATTTCTATTTAAGTTCTCATTTCTATTTCTATTCAGGAAATGATGACACCTAGACTTAATATGTCCTAACTCATCGCAGTGAAAACATGTAGAGATAAACCTAGGACCAAAGGTATGTGGACGCTGATGTCTATTCCTAGGTCGACGGGTCCTAAGCTGTCTAGTAGGCATCTGTCTAACAAATCCCGTATCCTTAAGGTCGGGGTTAGACATATGTTTAGGCTGGTCAATAATATGGACAAACGTGGTCTTAGAAGTACTAGCACTGTTTTCCTTAAAATCTAGATCTCCCTTATTTCCAGCCAGTTTGCCCATTTCTAAAATGTTATCTAACTTTTTAGAACCAGTAGAGAAGACAAGAAGTTTAATATTAGATTTTTCAAGATCACTCGTGAGGGTTTTAATCTTGGTCTCTAAAGACTCTTTCTCAGCCCTTAATTCGTTCATAAATCTAGTAGACTCTTCAGCTTTGGCTATGATGCTCTTTTTTTCTAATTCAAGTGCATTAACCTTTTTAAACACGACTTTATTCACCTT
>CAIGRB010034061.1:0-16102 GCA_903798255.1 Fraxinus quadrangulata | reverse complement strand
AAAATTGTCTATTAAAATAAATTTTTTTTTACAATTGATGATAAAATTTATTTCCTTTACTCAAAAAAAAAAAAAAGAAGGAAAAAAAAATCAGAACCTGAAAAATCTTTTCCCACAACTTAGGAGGGAAAATGTTTTCCACAAAAACCTTGAAATTATGCATGTGTGGGGGCCTGGGGGGAGGTGAGAAAAAGTTTTGCCAATAAAATTAATCCTATCAAACACCTAAAAAGTTAGAAAATGGAATTATTTTCCATAGAATTTCCACCCTATCATACACAATAGTGCTTGTGTGATTCTTTCTCACTCTTGGTAACCTTTGCACCACTTTTATGAAGTTATTTTAGTGTTCAATAACACAACTTTTTTTTAAAAGTATATTTTTCTTGTTTTTTTCAAAAAAAATTCTCTCCTCTTTACCACACATTCTCCAAAATAATTATTTTCAAAAAATCTATTCCATGCAAACACTTAATCCTTGTTTCGTTCATAGCGGAGCAGACTACTGCCACACGATGTCCCTTTCTGTGCTAAAAAGAAAGGCACCCCGTGACACAATGTGTGGCCCCAAACGACAAAATAATTTGTTGATAATTTGCATCACTTTTATGAAGTTATTTTAGTGTTCAATCACAGAATTTTTTTTTTTGTTCTTTTAAAAAAGGATATTTTTCTTATTTTTTCAAAAAGATTCTTTCCTTTTTACCACTTATTCTCCAAAATAATCATTTTCAAAAAATCTATTCCTTGCGAACACTTAATCCTTGTTTCGTTCAGCTAAATTTTTTATAATTAAAATCAACAATTAATCACATATTTTAAAAGATTCATAATTTTTATTAACTTTTCAACTACACATTTTATCATATTTTTTATTAGAATCTATTAAAAATCTGAAACAAATAGTCTTGGCAATGTTTTAATTAATTAGACTAAATATATTTCTCGTTTGATTCACATTATTTAAAATATATTTTTCTTTCATTTCTTTTTAATCACATACTCTTCAATAAAATAATATTATACGTAAACTCAAAATTTTTGCTCATTTTTTAAACATATATTTTTCATCCATTTACTATTCTAAAATACATTCTTGCAGCTTGAAAAAGGTATCAAAACTTAGTGAACAAAAGCAACTATTAATTATAAATTGTGACAAATGAAACTTCACCACTACATTTTCTCCACTTTTATTCCCATTGCCTTACAAATATTTAAACCTCATTAATCCTAATGTTATTCTTCATGTCCTAAAGACCCTTGCAACAACCTGCAAAATCTTGATCAACAATGGCGCCCATTGACCCCCATTCCTACACAGACTCCACCCACCCGCTAACAACCCACATCGCCCTCACCTTCTACTTCGATTTCCCTTCCTCCACCGTTTTCACCTCTACTCTCATCTCCCTCCCCGCCCCTCACTCCGGGCCCTTTACCCTTGACAGTCGTTCCCTTTCCATTTCTTCCGTCCTTGATCCAACCACTCGCAACCCACTTCCCTTCACCCTCGCCACCGCTATAGACCCGATTTTGGGTCAATCCGTTACGGTAACACTGTCAAATCAGTCCCAGGTGTTGATATTGTCGAAGACTGCCCCTTCGTCATCAGCCCTTCAATGGCTTTCGCCTCCACAGACGTTTAACAAGTCTTTTCCTTTTGTGTATACACAATGCCAGTCAATTCATGCGCGGTCCATTTTCCCTTGTCAGGACACTCCTGCGGCGCGGGTTAGGTATACGGCGAAATTGAATGTCCCGCGGTATTTGTCTGCCGTTATGGCTGCGAAACACGTCGAGAGAAAGGACCCAGTGGCGGGAGAGTCTCTGGGTGCGTGTGAGGATACTGTGTGGTGTGACGAAGGGAGAGTTGTGGAGGAGTTCGCGATGGAGCAGCCGGTGCCCCCATACTTGTTTGCGTTTGCAGTAGGCGAGTTGGGATTCAGGGAGGTGGGCCCAAGGACTAGAGTGTATGCGGAGGCAGTCCCGAGTGTTTTGGACGCTGCTTCCAGTGAGTTTGCTGGGACGGAGGAGATGATAAGGGTCGGGGAAAAGTTGTTTGGCCCTTATGATTGGGAGAGGTTTGATTTATTGGTTTTGCCTCCAAGCTTTCCCTATGGCGGGATGGAAAATCCGAGAATGGTGTTCTTGACCCCTACTGTGATCAAAGGGGACGCAACTGGTGCACAGGTTGTGGCTCATGAGCTCGCTCATAGCTGGACTGGGAATTTGATTACCAACAAGACTAATGATCACTTTTGGTTGAATGAGGTATGTTACTATATAACTGATTACTGATGGTGCGCTGTCCTTCATTTATAATTTATGTTTGTATTACTATTTTATTATGTAGATTTAGTAATGAATATATCCAATTCTCTAATTTTTATGGGTGCCTGAAAGAAATGGAGCATTCTTTATAATAGGGTTATTTGTTGGCCGTGATCCGATCAGTTTAATGATTTCATATCATAGTTTAGGATTGTTTTGATTGTTTGCCGTTTGTGTTTGATTTTATAAACTGTTCTGAGTGTTCTGGTGTGATTAGCTTTCAAGGAGAGGTTACCCATCTGACTGATATTGATAATTAACAGTCATGCAATATCAACCTCGTATTAATTTGATTGTGTTAGCTGGTGTTATTGCAGCCTGGTAGAGTTGATGTAGCGGATCCATATTAATATCTTTCAAATGGAAGCCACTTGATGTTGTCATGCAGCAGTCAATTGATTACATATATTGTACTTGGACATCCCTTAGCATGTGATGTCCATATCATGGCGATCTCGATATTATTTTTTATGAAACTTGTATTTGCTGATTCTAAAAACATTCTTTTCAAGAATAAAATTTCTAAGAGGATAACAAATTCATGCAGGTCTGTCAAAACGAAAATGCAAATTGCACAGTTACTTTCAATGAACTCTTTGATGATTTACATTATTCTTGTTACTAAGAATGAAATGTTAGACATTTAAATGATGAATAACGCCAAAAAAAAAAAAAAATTACCCAAAGAAGACGGCTGTAGGATTTCTCCTTTTCTGATACAGTATATGCTGTTTTCACTTAAGTGTGTGCTTAGCGTTTTTCTGTCATCAGCTTGGAATGCATTATTTGAATGGTTGGAATTGTTGGACGTGTACGATTCATTTGAAAGATACTGTCGACATATGGACTAATCGATAATTTTCAGTGTGCACTTTTTGGATGTTACCTAACACACAATTCCTGTACAAGGAGATGTGGAAGTTAACCTTCTTAGCGTTTATGACTTCAGCTATGAAGTTTAGATTTTTGGATTGAACTTTTCGGTTGTCTGAGACTATGATGGTTGAGAGAGAAGGATTAGAATTGAAACTAAAAGTGTATTTGAAAATGGATCAACTATCAAGTGAGATTATTTTGACATATGATTTCAAATGTAGAAGTGTGCCTCACTTTGGTCAGAGACTGTAGAGGAAGAAAAGATATCGCTAGGCCTTTAGCACTTTTTTTCTTCTTTGACTCCATTAATTTCTTTCCTTGGATACGTAGAATTCATTGCAAGTTGCTTATATTCTTTCCAGTATATGTGCTACTAGGGTTTCACAACTTATGCAGAGCGGCGAATAGTTGAGGCTGTGCAAGGAGAGGACAGGGCTGCCCTGAACAATGGAATTGGTTGGAGAGGACTTGTTGAGGAAATGGAGAGGTTCAAGGACAACATGGAATTCACAAAACTGAAAACTAATCAGGAAGGTGTTGATCCAGATAATGTATATTCCCAAGTGCCCTATGAGAAAGGGTTCCAGTTTTTATGGCGCATTGAAAGACAGGTATGCTTGTCCTTTTTCTCTGCTTCTTCTGCAGATTTATTCTTATATATTTTCTAAGAATAGCTTAGTTGATGTTCTTTCTATTCAATGTGCAGATTGGAAGGCCTGTATTTGATGTGTTCCTTAAAAAGTATATCGCTACATTTAAGTTCCAATCCATTGACACTGACATGTTTATTGATTTCCTGAAAGCAAATGTTCCTGGAATTGAGGATCAGATTGATTTACAATTATGGGTCGACGGTACTGGCATACCTCCAGATGCAATGGAGCCAGTTTCCAACATTTACTCAAAGATTGTATCACTGGCTAATGAGTTTCAGCTTGGTAGGATGCCAAAAGAGGATGAAGTTGGTGACTGGCACGGACAGGAATGGCAGCTCTACCTGGAAAACTTGCCTAAATCTGTTGAAGCTTCTCAAGTATTATTTTGATTATTGAATTCTTGCATTGTCAATTACTGGGATAATCTTTATTTTTCTCTTCCTTCCCTTTCAGACGAAAATTCTTTGAGATATACCAGTCTGTTTTGGTTTTCTTTTTAAATTTTATTTCTTCTATGCTGGCTTTTGCATCTGCTGGTGGTTGGAACTTTTGCTGGTAGAATTACGTCTTTACTTAGTTTGCAGAAGGTTGCTTGTTATCTTTGCGTAGCCGCATTCTGTTCTCTGGGTCTAATTCCTTAAAAAAAGAAAAATGTATCATATACTTGACATGAGTGTTAAATAATCTTCTTTGATTTTCATTTCGTTTCTTGAGACGCACACAAACATATGAAGGTCAAGCTTAACGTCATGGTTTGGTATGCAGGTGTCAGCTTTGGATGCTCGGTACAGGCTTTCAGAGTCGAAAGATTACGAGGTCAAGGTGGCTTTTCTTCAACTTGCTATTTCATCGAGGTGCAGAGATTACTATTGCGAGGTTGAGAAAACTCTGAAAGGAGTTGGAAGGATGAAGTATCTCCGCCCACTATATACAGCACTCGTCCAAGGCACTGGAAAGGAAGAAGATAAACTTTTTGCAAAAAGGGTGTTCTCTGAGGCTTGTGATTTTTATCACCCAATAGCTCGGGGTGTTGTTGAGGCCATCCTTGCCAAATTCTCGTAAAATACTTCTGTATATCTAGTTCAAACTTATTGCTCTTACCCTTGTTTGATTTGTGATTGCCCATTTTTGGGATCTATCTGGATCATGCATTTAGTTACTTGACCAGTTAATCTTGTTCGATGGATACTCGCTTGACATATGCTACTTTTATAGATGAGGGATTTTAGCTTATTCTTGGCAGAGTTATGTATGGGATATGTGTCCAGGGTACCTGCCACATCTTTATTGCTCGTCGCAAGATGGGGCTGGACAAGCCTACGGCTGAATTTATGATTGGATTAAACTTTTAAATCAATTCAAAATCTATCTAATGTACTTCTGGCCTGTGTGGGCTATAGCCCTCGACTCAGCTGCCAGCAGGCTGGTGCAGCACCAGACCTTTCTTAGTAGTCTGGCTCGCTTGTTCCTTTGAAAAGTTGGACAGCAGATCTCAAAATATCGAAGATTAGAGAAAAAAAATAAACGAGATTTCTATGTTGATGCTCATTTCAGAGATGCCCGAATTTGATTCTCCAAATAACAAAATCCCTAATCAATGTTGGAGGAGATGGTAAAGTACGAAAGATAAGAAAATTACACACAACTGTTCCCACTTTTATAGTGCGTGTTGGAATCTGCAACAGAAGAAAAGACAAACTGCATATGTTCTTAGGTAAGTGAAAAGTGTGCTATAATGGAATCTGATAAATACATAAATATACACATAATACCTCATATAATGGCCCTCCAATAGGGGGCGTTACCTCACCATTATGTGAAATTCTATGTTAAATATTATGTACCACAAGCATAACCCATTTGATAATTGGAAGAGTAATAAAAAGTGAGACAAATGCCTTCTTTAGAGGAGCTTGAGGTTTAATTCAATTGTTTGGTATTGAATACTAAAAGAATCTTTTTATTTTAATAATCGAATCCATCAAGTCTATATTCCATTTTTAAGAAGAATTTATAAATAAATAAAAATGAGCGGTAAGTAATATTTGTGATTTCATTGAAAATGAAGTTTAACCATTTATAAATTAACTAAATATAGACTTCACTTTTTTTTTTTTAAAAATACGCGTGAATACAAAATCATGCATAACTTCTCGTGCTAAGCTTTGTTATGTAACTCTCTTGATTTGCACAACTTGCGATAATTAGTATCGTGTAGATATTTGTTGTTGCAGTTCTATAATATTTTTGAACTTGGTTTAGTTAAAAAAAATTCAAAAGTAAAAGCACTTATCATGAAATGACAATCGATTTACTAGTATGAGAACCAACACATTTGACTTAAGCAAGTAATGACAGATAAAGACAGGTGACATGGCCCTCATTCGAGTTCATGAATCAAATCATAGTTCCTAACCCCTATCAACTAAACCAAACATCTAAACCTCTTTATTCTAGAGTTTAGGTTTTGCACAATACTAACTTCATAATCATCAACTCCATCTCTAAATCATAATCATCAAATCATAGTTCCTAACCTATATCAACTAAACCAAACATCTAAACCTCTTTAATCAAGAGTTTAGGTTTTGCACAATACTAAATCCATAATCATCAACTCCATTTCTTACTATAGAATACTTTAAATCTTATATACCCATTTACAATCCAATCTTTATCCATCAAACTATCTTTACCATAAATGGCTAAACCAATTATTTGCTTATTTTTGCTAGCCATCACTTTTGGATTTGCCAAAGCAACAAGAATCCTTGATGAAGTAACCCCACAAATCCCACTTCCTACACCCAATGTGCCTCAACCATCTGATCAAACGGAGCCCGATAATCCCGATATAGCACCACCGCTCGTATGGCTCCTGTCACCACTGCCGCCACCGCCACCACGGTTAGCACTCCTGTTCCTACAGAACCAGTTGCTCCTGTGATCCCCCCTGTGGTAGATGTGCCCGATACTAAGCCTACACCTATAGTTGCTGCCCCTGCCACTGCATCCCCTAGCGGTCAGACCACTACTAGTGCAACCGTGGCAAATCCTATTCCAGATCACTCCACATTGTCCTTCTTTATGCACGATATCCTCGGTGGCTCACACCCTTCCGGCAGGATAGTAACTGGAATCGTGGCCAACTCCGATGCCAATAACCTTCCATTCTCCAAACCAAACAACCAAATCTTCCCCGTCAACGGTGGCGTTCCACTAAACACCATCAACGGCGTAGTCAACAACAACAACTACCCCTTCCTTGTCGGCCTAAATGGCTCACCTACCAACACCAACTTCCAAAACAGCGGCAACAACAACATCGTCAATGGTGGAAACAACCAAGCATTCGTCACAGCCGGCCAGCTTCCTGCCGGCCTAACGCTCCAACAGCTCATGTTCGGCTCCGTCACCGTGGTCGACAACGAGATTACAGAAGGACACGAATTGGGTTCCGCAGTTCTTGGAAAAGCTCAAGGATTTTACTTGGCAAGTTCTTCAGATGGCAGTACCCACACACTTGCATTGACAGCATTATTTCATGGTGGTGATCATGAAATAGATGACACCGTTAGTTTCTTTGGCATCCACAGAACAGCTACTCCAATTTCTCACATTGCTATTGTTGGTGGAACTGGAAAGTACGAGAATGCAAAAGGGTATGCCACCATTGAAACTCTTCCCCATGTGGATCAGCATACTACTGATGGAGTCGAAACTATTACACATTTTACTGTTTATCTTACTCCCTAGAGGATTCGCATTACGTTATTTATCGAGCTATTCAAGTCGTGTGGGTATAATTTATCTTCGATTATATGTGTAATTGATGATGATGATGATGTAAAATATCGTTTATTTCTCTTTTTTAATTAATGTTGCGAGTTCTTAATCATGGTGAGTGCCTCAAAACTTGAATTATAGTTATGTATCTTAACTGGACAAGAAGCAAGTTACCATTCCTTTTGCCATGATGTGCCGATGTGGCACTGTAAAATCGGGATACAGCCCTGCAAAATGGTTAGCAACTGAATCAACTTCATATAATTTGGGCAGTTGGTGGAAATTTATGAAGGAATGTAATTTACCACAAAAAATTTAAGTGCTTTACCAGACATGCTTTCTTGGATCTGCTCCTATCTTGTGGTAGCCTGATAAGGCGTCATTTGGCTTGGCGCTGGACATAATATGTAACAGATGCTCGCAAGCAGAAGAAAACAATCTCCCGAACATGTTAACATGCCCAGCAGTAAGTAATATGGGAGGAGAGGGGGTATGCATTTAGGGATGGGTAATAGAGATGGCAGCGAGCGGAAAAGCTCGAGACGATCCTCCCATCCTTGTCTTATCAGGGATTTTTGAGAGACGAGACGGGGTGGGGTGACGGCGAGGGCGTGGATGAAAAAATTCCGTCTACTTATTTTCCAAGTTAGGGACATTTTTTTTATATAGGACAATTTAGGAATTGGGCTAATAGGTTTGGACATAAAAAAAAAATTGGACTAAAGTATTCTTAAACAAAATCTGCTGAAAACGCCTCATAATGGACGTCTGGGCGAGGAATTCCCACTCGTTCGAAGGTAGGCATTGAGAGACTAGTTTTCGGGCCAAATTGTCATTTCTAATTGAAAGTTATCTCTTGAAAATTTCTGATATGACGGAAAGGAGCTACTCGACCCATTGCCATTCATAGTAAAGATGATACATTTATTTTATTCGAAAGAAGTAAAATAATAGTTGGTAAATTTGTGTCAATTATTAAAAAATGGTGGCCTAGTTACAATCATAATATTTGCCATTATGAAAACTCAAAAAATTAGCTCCTTAGGTTCCTGCATTCCCAAATGGTGCTAGCAGATACAGCCTTAGTACTTGCAGAACCCTCAATTAGGTAAAATCATTCATCTCTTTTTCGTCAAATTAAAAAATGCATTTGTTTTGAAGTAAATATTTGGGACTAGAAATGTTTTATGTTAACAAATGTTTGATCTTTTGTTAATTTTCTTGAGTAATTTTGATTAAATTATGGGTATTTAAATTACAAATTGGTATGATTCATTGATGTTGTTATCGCTTTTCACAGGAAAGAGAAAAGGTTCCCAATGGGTTTTGATGCATTAAGTGTAAAATGTGGTTTTTCTTCCAGAAAACTGCAGAAACTATTTTTGGACTTAGAAAATTTTGAGGTATTCATGATTTTCCGGCTGTTATTTATCCTTTTTTATTTCCAAGAATAATAGTGCTTTCTTATTCTTTAGTAAGGCTTTTAAATTTATTTTACTAGTGAAAAGTTGTTGAATATGCATCTTATTTTTTTTCCATTTGTTTCGGGCATTTGGGGAATATGTTAGATCAGTTGAAGTTAGAATTTTGTTCTATTTATGAATTCCTCCAATAAAGTTAGTGGTCACGTACATTTCCCCTTCATCATTCTGTTTGGCTTCTTTTCCGGCTGTTATTTATCCTTTTGTATTGCGAAGAATAATTGCACATTCTGGTTCTGTAGTAAGGCTTTAAAATTTATTTTATATGTGAAAACTTGTTGAATATGCATCTGGTAATTTTTCCTAGATTTCGGGCATTTGGGCAATATGTTAGATCAACTGAAGTTAGAAATTCTGTTCTACTATTGAATTCCTCTAATAAAGTTAGTGTTCTCCCACATTTTCCCCTTCATTTTTCTGTTCGGTTTCAAATGATATTGGGGTGACGAGGGGTACAGATTTGGTGTAAAATCTGGCAGTCAGAGAAGAGTATGGTTGTGCGGATAGTTTTATTATTATTATTATTATTATTATTATTATTATTATTATTATTTTCTCAGGAAGAAGTGATTAGAGGATGGAGAGCACAGTGGATGCAGCAGGAGATCCAGTCCAAACTTCATGTGTCCTAATGGCAGCAGCGAAGCACATGGGGACTCGATGCCACAATGAGAATGTTGTATTTCTCAAGTGAAAGAAAGATGATCCAAACCCTGAGAAGTGCGTCAATAAAGGCCACCAAGTTACTCACTGCGTGTTTAGCTTGTGAGTAAAAGTTACGAATATGTACGTGATATAAGCAGAAGTCTTTTTGAAAGTTGTAAACTGTCTTGAGTTTGTATGGTTGTCTAATTATGAACTAATAAGAATTGACCTCAAATTGCATTGGTAACAATCTTAGGTTGATGTTTTCTGGATTGGACTTTATTGAGCATCTTGTGGTAGCTACTGAAAATGAGGGTGATGGAGACAGAGATAGAGTTTAAATAGGATTTTAAAATAGAATTTAATTTGAATTATGAGTGGTTAATTTATATTTAATTAATTTTAATATTTTGAGAAAATTCTAGCTTATTGGAAGTTCTTTTAATATTAGCTTAGTTGTTTTATGTAAAGAGGGCTTATTAATTGTAGTATGCATCCTTGAATATGAATAAATTTTCTCTTTGCCTTAATTTCTTCTTCTTGGATCCCTTTCTCTTTCCTGTTCCCTTTTCAGTTGTTCGTTGTCATTTGTATGTTCCTGCATCACAGGGCTTTTCCTTTTCACTAAGATGGATCTTGTTCATAGTTAAGGTGTTAATGTGGGACTGGTGTCTTTCTGATTTCTAAGCCGGTACAAGTATGTAGAAATATTGGCTAAATGTCACGACTGCCCGGGTTAGTCTTACTGCGCAAATAGCTGATTTAGTTGATGTCTTATTTATTCTCAGTTATAATGCAATCATTTTGATTGAAAAACCTGATTTTGTAGCTTTTCGTATATGCTGTGGCTGCCTTACAAGAGTAGTAATGTATCATTTTGCAGTTACATTTTATTATTAAATGTTTACTTATTTTCTTATTTGTTTCAGTATTCATGCATTAGTTTGATAATTCACATCTACAAAGTACTCACTTCTATTATGCATTTTGAAAGTCCCCTAAAGTTTCTGATTTCCGAATTGGGCTAGTCATAAGCAAAATGATTACTTGTAAAGTGCTGTCCTCTCTTTGTAACAAAAAGGAAAAACTTAATAAGTATGCTACCCGGAAATTGGGTATTATATCTAAAGTACTCGCGGCAATATTTGTATTGTAATACATAATTCTTGTGCGCATTATGCCCTAACTTTCTGCAATTCTATTTTATTTCACATCTTCACTTCTAAGATACTGTCACGGAAAATTAGCTAGTTTATGTATGTTTCCAACCATTTGGATCTTCCCAAGTTCCAAGCTTTCTTCAAAAACAACTCTAACTCTACCATGACGCTTAAATGTTTTGGATTGTGCCGAAACTAATTTATTGACCATATTTGCCCCCTCTTTCTCCATATCCTTCTTTTGTAAATTAGCGTGACCCTTTCTCCTTGAGACAACAACTGGTAACCATCTTATAAACCATCCTCTTATCCTATATTTGCCACTTAACCGCTATCTACCATATTGTCTCCTTTAATAAAAAATCTTCCATCACGTTGTTCCCATGACATCACAAACTTCTTAGTTTTCCCAATAGTCGGTTGGCTAAAGTTTTGATGGCTTCGTGATATCAGACTCCTTCAATTCAGTTCTTACTAGTTCTTTTCTCTTTCCATTCCATCCTAATGAACTGTGTGAATTGGTTATTTTAAAAAGAATTGCATGCACATCAATTCTAGTGCTGGCACTTCTACATGTACGAAATACCTGAGTTGTACACTGGATCCTCCAACAAGATTATACACTTCAAATATTGTCAAAAATTTAGAAAGTATATACAAATGTTTAATTTATTATCCAAGTAAATTTGAATGCACATTTTGATCCACAGGTGAAAATTTTAGACTATCATAGAAACAAAGGAAAAAATTGTTAAATATATATTTTTGTGTTTACCCATTTTGATCCAGGTAATATAGCTTATATACTTGTATTCTTCTTTAAATGTTACAGTTATGTGAAACACTGCTCTCGAATGTCCATTTAAAATGCTTGCATATATATATATTGTCATAGGCGAATACTGAAATATATTGAAATGTTTGCATCACTACGTTAAATACAAAGTACTTGTTCACATATGGTATTAGATAGTACTGGATATATTTTAGCTTCGTTTTCTTTCTCCACACTGTTAAGTGCGATCCAATTACCTTATTAAGCATGCCATTAGAAATCTTGCATGATAGTATGTTTATATATAATTGGGTTAATTATTTTGTTTTTGTCTATGCAGGCTGAGAGATCTCCACCAGAATTGCAGCAAAGAGATGGATGCATATGCTAAATGCCTGTATTACCACACATGACTTCGAATTTTGTCGTGAGGAGCAAAAGGAGTTTGAAAAAGTATTCCCCATTTGATTATTTAACTACTATATTGTTCTACTAAACATGTGATCGATCTGCTTCCAAGATTCTTTGTTGATGCCACCTATTATCGAATATCAAGGATTTCAAATCTTCTTTTCTAACTCAACCTCTTTTAGTTGGACTGTAAGTAGTGGAAGTCGTTCAAGTTATGGCGAAGTTTCATCTTAGTCTTCAAACTTTTAATTTTTATCGAAGTAGTCGCCGAAATTTGCCTTTTGTTTTAGTTTTAATCACTCATTTGAGTTCTCTTAGATTTTCTAATGGCATGTTAAACTTGGGAAACGACAACTTGATGTTGTATTAACATGAATTTTGTCGCAAGAAGCAAAAAGAGTTAGAAAAAAAAATGCCCCATTTGATTATTTGACCACTAGATTGTTCCGCTTAATGTACTTTTGATCCATCTGCTTTCAAGATTCTTTGTTGATGCCATCTATTCTAGAATATTTTTGTAACAATAACCTTTTTTAGTTGGATTGTAAGTAGGGTTGGACATGGTCCGGTTATTTTTGGATATTTAGTAAGTGGAATCGTTGGGTTCAAATTTAATTAAGGAACCGTTCGAGTTCAATTCCATTCGGTTTGATTCGGTTCTCGAGTTCTGTACAATAATTAATTTTTTTATATTTACAATAATGCTACATTAATTTGACTATGACATGTTCAATCTTAACTCTTACAAAATAACGTAGTCCAATTCGATGATATTTTTTGCACATTTCTTTGTCGAGATCTTTATTGATTTGATTGTTAAAATCACAAGAAGAGGAAGATAGCAAGTTTACAATAATAGAACGACAAAAACGACACTACAGTAGAATAAGAGATTTGAATAAAATTTAGATCAATTTGATTAAGTTGAATTTGGCTGAAAATTGAAAATGGCAAAATCATATTTCAGATTTGAATTAAATTAATTAGTTAGCAAATTCATTTAAAAAAAATAAAATAATTTGACTTATTTAAGATAAAAAAAATTAAAAAATTAGATAGATTTGATTTTTATTCGGTTCTTCAGTTAGAATCGAGAGCCGAATAAAACCCGTCAGTTTTCTATTTAGATACTCATTCAAGTATTTAATTTAAATAAAACTGTTCGATTCGATTCAATTCGATTCAGGTCCGATTCGGTCCAATTCAATTTGGAAGTGTTGTCCGGCCCTAGTTGTAAGTAGCTCAAGTCGTTCAAGTACTAGCGAATTTTCATTTTAGTCTGCAAACTTTTAAATTGTATCAAAGTAGTCACCGATTTTAATTTTATTCGCTCATTTGAATTCTCTTAATTTTTTTAATGGCATGTCGAACTTGAGAGACGACAACCTGATGTGGTATTAACATCAAGGTCTTTTACGCCGGACATTCCATTAGAACAACTAGTGAATTTTGGGTTCAGAAATGAAACAAATACATAGTGAACTCATTAAAGGAACCTCTACTAATAATTATTAATACAATTTTATTAAGAAAGGAAATGGATTTAAGGTTCACCTCCAATTACAATGCAAAAGATTCTTCCCCTGTGTAAACTTTGAAAATAATGTGGAACTTTCGACCTCCTGTACTCCAACTTAGGAATAACTGTTGGCATCCTGCAACTTTTAATCAAATGTCATGTTCCAACTTTTAACTGTCGGATTCCCCAGAATGACAATTCGATGGATGTGTAATCTATTAATGTTAATCTTCGATCACAATTTCATGTTTCAAATCAACTCTTAGAAAGTTGCAATTAGGTCCACATACTTTGTTTTCATACAATTAAAATAATATACAATTTATTACGGATGACAATTAAATAAACAATTAAATGAACAATATTTATATTTTTTTAATAAACAATATACAATATATAATGACTTTAAATTAAATAATCAATATTTACATTTTCGAATAGAACAATATACAATATTTACGGAACAATTAAATAAATACAAATCGCACGTTAACTTCTTCCTCCAATTTTGTATCCGGGATTGGTTGATTCCATCAACCTTATGTGCTATATTCAAAAATCCATTATACTTGATTACGAACATGCCACAATTGTCCATGCAATTGAATAATAATGTTTGAGTTCAATATCGTATAGCTAAAAACTAAATTTTCAAATTAAATAATTTATAAGTAGTTACGATTTCGACTATCTTGCCGTCGTTGTGTCCCACACGATGGCTAGTCTGTCTTTCATAATTACCTTTGCATGTCTAACCATCAAATGAACGATCACAGTCACGGGCTCCAATATAGCTCGAGCTGACCCTGTGTCAAACAAGTATGATAGGAGTCATACACATATATAGTGTAATCAGCAAAGACGACATCCATGGCAAAGCAATGATGATTCACGATAACTGAAATGTACATGTGCATACAACCTGCCCATGGCTTTCCCTCGACACTCGACCACATTCGTATGACCCACTCGAACATATATTCAAGCACTCCGTACTCATTTCCCATAAGTTGGAGCGACTAATACTCAATGTGAATGGCAGATATGAAGTTGGTGCTCAATATGACTTGGCTCGGAACGTTACATTAAGCGAACCGAATTGTAACTATTATACGCAAGAAATAAATTCATTTTACATTGGCTCTAATAAAAAAAATGATTTAATAAATTAAAGGAAAAAACAAAAATAAGAATTACAGACAGAATAAAAAATTAAAATGAATTAAATCAATAAAAAATTAAATTAAATTATGATAAACAGAAAACAATTAAGAAATTGAAAAAAAAATAAAAAAATATATAATAAATTAAATCAAATAAAAATAAAATACCAAAATAAAAAAGAAAAATAAATTATAGAAAATTATAGAAACTAAATAAAGAATTTAAAAAAAATTGAAAAAAAAAATATGATAAAACTAACCTTGTTTAGGATAACGTCGTCAGTGATTGGGTTATGTGGTGGTCAGCGTTGAGTTAACTGTGAGGGTGGCGTGGTCAACTGGATCTCGACTCTCCACTGTTTGCACAAGATGAAGGGTACTTTTGGCTTTTGTCCTTTAACTTCACAATTTAACTTTTATCCTTCTTGTTTTAATGGTCAAATGTCATAATGGAAATATGGTCGGGTCAATCGGCCAATTTTACGTATGTTCTCTTTATTTGTGAAAATGACTTCACTTGGAAACTAAGATTTTTATTGTCCGGTACAACAGTCATTACGAAAAAAGTATTGCTAGTGTTGGAACCGTCAACACTAGACAAGCCCAACTTCATTTTGGTTCAAGCAAAGGACCTTTTGAGCAATTCTTGCAAATTGGATTTATGCGAGAAGGCATGATTATGTTCTTAGTCGATATCGAGCCATCGCCATATAAAGTCAAAACCTTGCACTTGACGAAATTTATACAATCATATCTCCATCTCAAATACAAATCGATCAATTGAAGTACGGTACGAAACGATGCTATTAATTTATATTATATTATAAATTATTGATGATTTAAAAAATCATAGAAGTGTGATTTCTTTTACTTTCAATCCGTGGTCCAAGAAAAAAAAATCATAAAGGCTATATTGCATCATATCTCATTACATTGATAAGTTTGGATAATGCATAAAAAGATAATTGCATTTAAGTTATTGAATGTGTACGTGGGCATCTACTATCCTACTACTCCTGTTGTTATGGCTCATTTGTTTAATATGGCAAAACCATTTAATAAATGTAGAGATTGTTCGTTTTTATGAATTGATAATAACTAAGGTTTGAGATATGAATTGATATTTTATTATGTATTTACATTGCAAAGATTGCTTTTGGGTGCTTCGATCTTGGTCAATTTTTCTTCGTAAGTTTTGAAAGTGGTTTGAATGTGGTTACAATCTTGATTTAGTATATTCAAACATAGAGACTTTTGATTAGTTGAAATTTTATATAGAAATGAAGATTTTTCTCT
>CAIGRB010034045.1:33816-45542 GCA_903798255.1 Fraxinus quadrangulata | reverse complement strand
TCCCCTTCCCCCCTCTTAGTTAGTTATTCTTGGACTATTCGATTTTTGGCGTTGATTTGGTTTGGGGGTAGGGGACAATACTACATGTACATTCACTTTCTTACATAATCTTTTACATACACTCACAATAAGGGTGTGGGGACCACATATTTGAGAATTTTTTTTATGTGGGTCTCACGCGCATGTGAAAGGATGTAACATTTTCGTTACAAAATATTCTGTATAAATAGAATTGTCCATTAATTTTTGATAACCCCGTGTGATAATTTCTTGGGAAGGATCAAAGTTGAAAAGTAAATTGATAAAATAGTATTTTTTATTTAAAGATGATTCCTTCACAAGTTTATATTTCTTAACTAGAATTATCATTTTGTTTTAAACGCAATTTTATCTTTCTTATTGCAACAATTTTAAAATCCAATTTATGAAGTTTTGTGGGTATACATGGACATTTTGACGAAGATATAAGAGAAGAGAGAATGAAAGAAGAACAGATATTCACCATAATCAGAGGATTAAATTTGTCGAGTAGTCCTTTCTTAATAAGAGTATAATTAACATTTCGTGCATCGTTACAGTTTCAAAAAATTCACTCATTATCTTCCCAAATATTTTACTCGAAACTATATTACGTACTAGTATGGATGGCTCCTCCCCAAATATCTGGGTTACTCTTCATTTGACATACTCTCGATCCTTGTCATTTTATATTTTCACATTGATTTTTACTCTGGGGATGATAACGGACAGAGTGAGATTAAAATATCTTCATTTAGTGCTCTTCTAATTGGAATCATATTTTCCATCCCCATCCCAATTACATAATGGAATGGGTGAATTTTTTTTCCAACCCTCTTTTGTTCATTCTAAAGAAGTGATATCGTTTATAAGAAAATCATCTTTTATTTTCATCTCGTGTATATATTTTTATTTATCAAAGCACCAAAGCAATGAAAGTATTTTAATGAATTTGAATAGAATTCCGTTATATCCATAAAAATCTCATTAAAATGGTGAAATTTCTAAACAATTCGTTATGTGTATTTTTAGAATTATAAACAGAAGCAAGGTGAAATATGTGACACTAAGCCCTCGTTTGGTTCCCGTTATTTTTAAAATATATTTCTCTCTCTTATTTTCAACAACACATTCTTCAATAAAATAATATTACAAAACTTTTCCTCATTTTTTATCCACACATTCTCTATCAAATCACTATTTCAAAATGCATTTTAAAAAAAGAAAAAAAAAAGGCCTCAAACATACTCTAAATGAGATATACAATTAGGTCTGTCAAATGGATTGGATTTTGACCAGAATCCGATAAAATTAATGGGAGATGAATTTAGGATTTTAGTCCGATAACTCGATCAATGTCCTAATCCGATAATTCGTTAAATAAATGGATCAAATATGGATATAGGTCAATCTGATCCGATAACAACCCAATCCGATTTATTATAAAAAAACGTAAAAAAATATTTTCTTATTTTAATATTATTTTAAATTTTTATTCATTCTAAAAATTATTTAGTAATACATACAAATTATATTACCAAACGTAGTTTTAAGAACTTAACAAAATAAATATATTCTATAAATAAAATATAGTATAGTGGTGATATGAAATATTTGGAGAGTTTTAAATTTCTATTAATTAGTAAAAGATAGAAAAATAATTAATTTAATAAAACATAAATAATTATTTATATAATAGTATAATACACTCACTAACCAAATGTACAATACACTATAGAGAAACCAAAGGTACAATGTACTCAGTCGATCCAAATGTATTCTTATCTCACATTGAAAGTTTATAACAAAATATTTGGAGATGTCTTCTATAAATAAACGAGTCTATAAACGAACAAGACTATTTTTGTGTCTTTCAATTCAATTAGCTAAAAGTTTAGAAAGTTGAAAATTTTATATTTATTAAATCCGTTTAAAGAACTAGAAAAATAGGAAAAAAAAAAAGAAATGTTAATTTCAACTTTGATTTTATTTTCCTAATTTCTTTAATTTCGAATCAGATATCCGATAACATAACAAATCAGATAAGTATTTAACAATCAAATATCCATTAGACTATCGGATATGAGCATATTCGGTCCATATTCGATCTATTTACAACCCTAGATACAATTAAATGAGCAACATAATTTTACATTTTATAGAGCACATCACATAGAGCTACCTTCATTGAGTTATAGCACTAGTGATGATAGATACCATTTTTCCTATTCAAAGCTTGAAAGCCGTTCAATGAAGGAATTGTTTATAAATTCGCGAGCGATTGCAAATAATATTATTCAAATTTGATCCATTATAGGGATACCAATGTTTTAATAAATTCTAGTAAACCTTAACAAAAGACACATGGATTTTAATGAATTTTAATTTTTAAATCTCAATTAGAAACACTTGAATTTACAAACTTTTAAAATTTATTGAAATCTCAATTGGGGAAGGTAGGTAAAGTGTCGTAATCTCTCTCCTTATATTAGCAATTTCTATTAATATATAGCAAGCAAGCCTCGCTTTTGCTCTATTTTTCCAAAAGTTTTTTATTTTTATTTTTCTTTTCAAATTTCATTTTCAATCGCACATTTTTCTCATAAAATAATTTTACACATAAATTACAATATTTCCTTATTTTTTTTAATGATATATTATTTAAAAAAAATCATTATCTCAAAATGCATTTTTACTTCATAGATGAAACTCAAAAAGGAGCCAATGTAACAAGCAATATCAAATTCAAAAACCCCACGTCTCCAAAAAGGTAAGTAGGTCTAAAACTCCTTTTCACTTTAAAACAAATTTTATTAAAAAAAATAAAAAAGAACTAGATGGGTATTTAGCCATGTTTAGTACATATTAAAATTATATTTTTAGTAAATTTTGGTAAAATGTGATGAAATATGTGATTAAAAAGTTATGAATTTTATGAAATGTGCGATTAAAATTAATTATTAATTTTGATTTGAAATTTTAATTCAAACTACCAGCAGAAAATTGAAAAGTACAAAAAATCCAAAATCAGCAGAAATCATGAAGGGTATAATCGTCATTTCACTACCAGCATATGCCTTTGGAGTTTGGGGACATAATGTATTCCGCCTGCCCGTAATTAAAGAATATCCTCCACAACAGTCGTTACCATCGCCAGAAAGAAAAAGGCTTTTTCTTTTTCTTGAAAATAATTAATTATTACAAAAAAGGCCGTAGTGATTAGTGAATCCAAATTCTTAAATAATCTTAAAATCCCCAAATCTCCAACCTCTCTTCCTTTGACCACCGTACCATTATACACATCACCGCCTTTTTGCCGCTGCTGCGGTGCTGCCAGAGAGAGAGAGAGAGAGACCCAAAAAAAAAAAGCAGACGTTTCTCTTTCTTTCCCTCGCTTTTTTGCTCTAATTCACATTAATATATGAGCACAAAACACTCACTTCCATACTTATAGACACTGTATATATGTATAGAGAGAGAGAGAGAGAGAGAGAGAGATAGAGAGTTATATATAGATAGAGTGAGAGTTATCTTTTAGTTTCAGGCTTTCAGCTATTATTACCTTCTTCTTAGATAACTGATAACACTTTCTTTCTCTCTCTATATGTATATCTGCGTCTGATCCGGCGGTTGAGATTGTTTAATCATCTAATCTTGTGGCTGGGGATCGATTGTCAGCCTTTCCCTACGTAAGTTGAAGCAAAACAAATTCCATACACCTCGCCTTTGCCTTTTGAAACCCACATCGCTCTTTTTCTCTCTCCAAATCATTTCTTTATAATCTGTCTTTATTTGTGCACACCAGAGATAAATATACCTATATAGTTTATAATGTATATATACATATGTTAAGTGTATATATGTGCTGGTTATGAATTACATACTCGTATTTTGTAGGGCTCTCGCTATTCACAAAAGATTTTTGTTGGGTTTGGATTTATTTTCCTTATTCTGGGAATCTGCGATTTTTCGCATGCAGTGCACGTTATTTGGTGTGTTTTGAATTATGGGTCAGCGCAATTTTCTCAAATTCATCGGCTTTTCAATTGGGAAAGGACTTTAAAGTTCTAGAAATTTTTTTGTTTGCATGCTAAGACAAGGATTTTTCGAATTTACTGGGTTTTTATTAATTTAATGGCTGATGGTGACCTCAATCTTATTATTGCAGTTGATTTTATTTTTAAAAAAAATTTACTAAGATTTTTTTTTTTTTTTCAGATTTTTGAAATTTGGGCTACTGTTTCTACAGTGTTTTCACTGTTGGGCATTAGTGAAATGCTAATTAGGGTTTATAAAGCTGTAAGTGCTTAAAATGCTGTGTAGGACCATCGTTATTCTATGCGACTTTCTTGAAATTGATCAAACACAGAAATTTCTCCATTTTTCAGCCACACGATTAACAGTTACTACTGATTTTCTTCAAGTATTTCCACATTTTTTTATAAGGGAATTATTTGGAAGCATTTGGGTTCAATCCTTTTGTTTTGTTGTGTGATCTTTTTTTGTCTTCCTTAACTATGAGGTAGTATCAATTACATAGTAAAACTACAGGAAAGCTCCAGAAACAATTAGAGCTCTCCAAAGTTAGTGTAGAGTCATTTGTTGTGTTATTTTTAATGCATATTACCAAGCAAAAGTTAAGAAATGCTTGTCCTTGGCTAATTGATGTATCAATGCTGGTTAACTTGTTTGAGTACCTTTGAGTTACACCATAACTTATTTTCAATTGGTTTAGTATTTTTTTACCAAGTAGTATCTGAGAAGATGTTGGGTTGTGGTTATGGTACTTTTGGATTCTACAGTTATTTTTTCCTTTTTCCATAGAAGGTAGATTAGATACCATGAAATTATTGTTATTGGACTTGAAGTTTATAGTGACAAACTTATTTGGGGCATTACAAGGTGATAATGATGCTCCTTATGTGCCTTTACTTTGGCTGGTCTTTATGGATAATGCTTTACTGCGTTACACAAGGAGAGAGTTTGTTGTAGTGCTATTCAACCAATGATGTTTAGCAAAAAGGATCTTTTTAATTTTGGTTGGTCACCATGGATAATCTCTCTACTGCATTTCTGGTCCAGGGTATAAAATAAATGCATTGCTTTCCAGCCACCAACATTTTGCCTTCCTTTAGTGATGTAGACTAACAATAATGACGTATATATTGACTTACTTTCTTGTTACTGATAGTTTTACCTTCTTTCTGGAGAGCATATATTTTCAGTCCTTTCTTTTCTAAATGATACCATATTACAATCCTTAGAAGTATCATTTTTCAATCTCTTGATCTGCAGTGAGGAACCTGAATCTAGTAGATTTTAGGCTATGGAACTTAATGCGCATAGAAGAGCTAGACAGAAGGATCCTGTCACTCATCAAAATGGTGATGTGAACACATTAGATGTCGAAGAGGACCTTGATCCCTGGACTGCCTGGGCATATAAGCCTCGTACAATAACATTATTACTTATCGGTGCATGTTTTCTGATGTAAGTTGTATATTCTCGAGCAACTTATTTCTGTATTGCAGTTTAACTGATTTTATGACCGTTCACTAAAGGACCGATTCTATTCTGCCCTATACTGTGAGAAATTTTCCTATTATTTTGTTGACTTGATTACTTTTGTTCTTTCTCTCAACATTTCTAACATTCATAAATATTCATTTTATTCTAAAATCATAAACGACACGAAGCTGTAACATTTGGCATCAGTGTCGAAAGGTCTAGCCTCATTTACTAATCTTCCGTATCCTGACATTCTTCCTAGTTGGGCAAGTGGTGCACTTGATCCTGAACCCAATTCAACTAGTGATCTGGTTACTTCTGTGAAAAGGTGCACACATGTTTCTTAATGCATTACATGCCTTCTTTTCATTGTTTGTGCATTTATTTTTCATAAAAATTCTAATGGCTGTTTATTGCATCTGATAGAGGTATATGGGCAATGATTGCCATGTTTCTTGCTTACTGCTTGTTGCAAGCTCCTTCTACGTAAGTTATTTTCTTTCTTACCTTCTCTCAGAACAAGTGATACTTTTTGGCCTCGGAGGCCCCTTTTTTATGTTATTGCTGCTAAGTTCTGTTGATTTGAGATGATGAGTTCTTATGTTTTTAGATACATAAAATTATCAGATGCCAAGATTTTGCATTTGAATGTATACAATTTTCTTTCAATGCTTAGCAATAGAATTGTAAGTAGCTGGAGCATCTGTGATGCATATACTCAACCAGAACCAAATATGGACATGTTTGAGAATTCATTCTATGTGAGGTTCAGAAATTAATAGGATATGAGGACAGCAGAGATAAATGTTGAAATATTATTATCCTGTGGGTTCTTTAGCAGCTGAGATTAATGGATGTACGTGGAAAGAGAGATGTTCCCAGTATTTTCTTTTCGTTCCTTATTGTTGTGACCGAGTATCCATTTCTACGCGTATGGTCTTTCGTTCTAGCTGTAAGTCATTTTTCATCAATACAACATTACAATAAGCCGAGCCTCATTCCCTATAAATTTGGAGTCGGCTATGTGAATGCTTTGGTGATTATGTGTAGTTCATTTCTACTTCTATTTGAAGATCCAAGTCGAATATTTTTCTTATCATTAAAGAAAAAATAGAGGTCCAAGAGTGTCTTTTCATATTTTCATTCATTAAATTGCATTCAGTTGGCCCTGATTCCAAATAAAGATAACCTGGGTTGGTGCTCATTGTCACCAGTTCTTGCCTTTTGTTTCTAGTTTGTTTGTTGTTAGCAACCCAAAATGGAATAGCTGTCCCTGCCTTTTGCTTTAAAGGTGCCACAAAATAATCCCAAATTGATTTAGGCTTTTAGCAGCTTTGAGGATAATAGTTGTGGTTACAGCTAAGATTATGCGAGGAACACATTACTATATGGTAAACTTCGTCTCTCATCACGCGGGAGCAATAATGGAGATGAAGTTAGATTTGTGAAACTCTTTCATTATTTCATGCTTGAAGTTTCCTATCGACCTGCTTAGCCGTTTATGTGTTTTTGTTTATCTTTACTTAAGGTTTTGCTCATACATTTGTGCGCAGGGTACTTATCAGGCCACATCCTGCAATTTGGCGCCTGGTTCATGGATTGGCAGTTATTTACCTTGTTGCATTGACATTTTTGCTATTTCAGGTCAGTTTCTTTTTTAATCTCACACTTATTTTTTTTCATGTGTTCCATGGCACATATAACTATGTTATTTAATTAATATTGAGGTTTTCCTCTTTGGATTGTGAAGTATTATTAATGTCTAGAGGATTCAATTGATGGTACAATCTCTTTCTTTTTCCCTTATTAAATGAAAAAAATTCTAAAAGTTAAATTGAAGCCATAAATTTAGCATTCTGGTGTTGTGACGAGGTTAGAGTTACTATACAGGATTTCCTAGTCTTTGTTGGTTGCTGTTATATCAAATTACAGTCGTGTACCGTAGAAAGATCCTCTGAAACTGTAGTGGGATAATTGAGAGATTTTTTGAGTGATCATTGCTTTGTTTATGATATGAAGTGGGTATCATATTATACTTGATGCTTTCCTTAATATGGGTGTGTATATATATTCTGTGGAACTGATTTTGGAATAATCATCAGTTCTTTTATGTATTTTACTTCATGATAAATCATAACTGTTTGTTAGTTATTGGTTAATTGCCATGACCAGTGGATGTTGACGAAGTTGTTATTTTCACTTCAATTTCCAGAGGCGTGATCATGCTCAGCAGTTCATGAAATACCTGCATCCTGATCTTGGCGTTGGTAAGAAACTTGTACTTTCTGATTGTTCAACCAATTGGTGGCAATGCACGATGTTTGTCCCAAGGCAATTATCACTTGTTTTAGATAATTGGGATCATAACTGTGTATTTTTGTGATGTAGAACTTCCTGAAAGATCATATGGTGCTGATTGCCGAATTTATGTATCTGAAAGTCCTACAAACAGGTTTAAGAATGTTTATGTATGATTTCTACTTTCACAAAACTTTTCCTTGTTATTTTTATTTTTTCTTCAATTATTTCATGTTTCCATGATCTATGCTCTTAATAAATGTGCCACTGGAGCTGAATTCCTCTACAATTATTTCAATTTTGTAGGAGACACTTTTCGATGAGTTTGTTATCGCTCATATTCTTGGTTGGTGGGGAAAAGCTATAATGATACGTAATCAGCCACTCTTGTGGGTACTGTCAATTGGATTTGAGTTGATGGAGGTCAGTCTTTATGAAGTTCCTCGTTCTTGTTTTCTTTTTTTGTTGACCCGTGTTTGGTTTAAGCTAATCTATCTTTTATACATTAACGTGATTTTTATACTCGTGTTTTCAGCTTACCTTTCGCCACATGTTACCTAACTTCAATGAATGCTGGTGGGATAGCATTATCCTTGATATATTAATCTGCAATTGGTTCGGTGAGCATTTTGACCCTTTTCTTCTTTTTACGAGGCATACTATCTTAATTATGGTTGTTTTGTTGTCATGGACTATAAACTAATACTTCATTCCATTGGTCATTTCCGATGCCGATATTTGTCTAAATCTGATTTCCTAATAATTGTGGGCCCACTGTCCTGGATTGGTACTGTGTGTCAAATAATGTGTTACCCTTGGCATGAGCTGTTTTACTCTGTCTGTTGTCATGAATGTGTCCATTACTGAACATGAATGATCAACACATCTTTTCCTTTAATGTCTGCAACTTGTGTTGAGTGAATACATTACGTGAGGCAGTTATCTTCTATTAATATTTTACAGAAAATTTACATTTCCTTTGCTGTTTATGGGTGTTCCTCTATGGGGAAGAAACCATCTTTGTTTGTAAGTGAATAACGTTGAGCATTACTATACCTGAGGCAGTGCTAAGTCAACACTTGCCTTTAACAAAGATAGTTAATTGTATGCCTCTCTATGTGATGAGTAAGCTATAAGAGAACTTCAGAGGAATATTTCAACTAGGACCCGACAAAATGGAAGAAAAGCATTATAATTTTGAGTTATATTGTTCACTTACTTGAAGCTTTTGCATTCCTTTTCATTTTAGTCCACCAATTAATGCACAGGAATAATTCTTCAGCCTTTTCAGGCTAGTATAATTTTTCTGCCTAATTGATTCTGCTACAAATATCAAATATGGCTAGCTGGCTGAAAGAAGGGCCTCTTTTTAACATAGCCCCACAGTGTTGAAGTCCTATCTCAGCTTTGTTGCTTCCTTCTGATTATTTTCTTGTGATAGAAGTGTTTCTGTAATTCCTTTTGTTATCTAGTTCCTGAGAGTCCAACATGATCTGGATGCCTTAATTTGGGGAAGAATGATTTTTATATACATATGCACCCAAGGGGTTAATGCTCTTTTACCATTAAAATGAACTCGTCATTTATGAAATGTTGAATGACCTGCATCTCTAGGTACCTTCTGTTGGATGTCATCAAACATTCTGATTTTGTCGACCAAATCATTCTTGTAATGTCCACTAAAGTTGGAAACCATGGGTTAACCCAATAAGGTTTTCGGTTCTCTCTGTGATTTCATTAGAACAGAGTACTCCATAACAATTCCGCATCAAAACGTACATAATAAATTTGTATTATTTGGTTGCGAGGCTTATGAACTCCCTAGATTTGGCACAGAAATTAGATTTAGAAAGTTTATGCAGTAACCCTACTGCCTGACAGATGACGCTGCATGTTTTCAATGATTTTCTTGGTCAAAAACCTTATTTTATTGTTTGGGGCATGGGGTGGATTTCTGATTCATTATACACACTGAGATTGTAAACAATAAATCTCTGAGATAATACTTACTGATCAAGAAAATCAAGAAAATAAGTATGAAAAATCAAATGAAGAACCATTAAGATTTNCTATTAATATTTTACAGAAAATTTACATTTCCTTTGCTGTTTATGGGTGTTCCTCTATGGGGAAGAAACCATCTTTGTTTGTAAGTGAATAACGTTGAGCATTACTATACCTGAGGCAGTGCTAAGTCAACACTTGCCTTTAACAAAGATAGTTAATTGTATGCCTCTCTATGTGATGAGTAAGCTATAAGAGAACTTCAGAGGAATATTTCAACTAGGACCCGACAAAATGGAAGAAAAGCATTATAATTTTGAGTTATATTGTTCACTTACTTGAAGCTTTTGCATTCCTTTTCATTTTAGTCCACCAATTAATGCACAGGAATAATTCTTCAGCCTTTTCAGGCTAGTATAATTTTTCTGCCTAATTGATTCTGCTACAAATATCAAATATGGCTAGCTGGCTGAAAGAAGGGCCTCTTTTTAACATAGCCCCACAGTGTTGAAGTCCTATCTCAGCTTTGTTGCTTCCTTCTGATTATTTTCTTGTGATAGAAGTGTTTCTGTAATTCCTTTTGTTATCTAGTTCCTGAGAGTCCAACATGATCTGGATGCCTTAATTTGGGGAAGAATGATTTTTATATACATATGCACCCAAGGGGTTAATGCTCTTTTACCATTAAAATGAACTCGTCATTTATGAAATGTTGAATGACCTGCATCTCTAGGTACCTTCTGTTGGATGTCATCAAACATTCTGATTTTGTCGACCAAATCATTCTTGTAATGTCCACTAAAGTTGGAAACCATGGGTTAACCCAATAAGGTTTTCGGTTCTCTCTGTGATTTCATTAGAACAGAGTACTCCATAACAATTCCGCATCAAAACGTACATAATAAATTTGTATTATTTGGTTGCGAGGCTTATGAACTCCCTAGATTTGGCACAGAAATTAGATTTAGAAAGTTTATGCAGTAACCCTACTGCCTGACAGATGACGCTGCATGTTTTCAATGATTTTCTTGGTCAAAAACCTTATTTTATTGTTTGGGGCATGGGGTGGATTTCTGATTCATTATACACACTGAGATTGTAAACAATAAATCTCTGAGATAATACTTACTGATCAAGAAAATCAAGAAAATAAGTATGAAAAATCAAATGAAGAACCATTAAGATTTTAAGTTAGTATACAATTTGAACGCCACATGGTGTAGATCATTAGACAATAGCAACATATTAAGTTAGAACTTGTATTAAAAAAATATTCTTCTGATGTGCAAACCATATATGTTCACCCTTATGTTTACTTATCAGTTATCATTACCTTTTTTGTCTCCATCTAGCAAAACACAGTTCCTGGGCTGTCTCAAGCATCTTAAATTCCCAAGATACCGAGCCAAAATCAATCTTAAAAATTGCTAAGGTGGAAGTAAGATGCCATATAGATTGGTGAAAACCTTTCTACTATGTGTGTGTCCTGATTTTCTATTAAAATCTGTATTAATTATTCATATTACATAATGTAATGTATTTTATAACTCGGGAATGTAGTTGGCTCTGGGCGTTCAGAATTTTCAGAGTCTGAGCACCCACTTCTCACTACCAAATAATGCATCCTTTTATTATCCTCAAACCTATCAGTTCTTACCAACCGAATCTCTATGACAACATGAAGAAACCAAAAGCTCACCCACCTCTCTATCTGTTCAACGAATGAAATGGCAGAGGCCTTTGGTGTCCCCCCGTTCAAGAAATGGGGCCTCACAGTCACGATAATCTTACATAGTGTACTTCACCTGGATGAATTGTTAAAATCTTTGTTTGAAGTAGAACCTTTAAGTTGACTGCTTTAAGGAACTTTAAATAATATGATGGTGCACCATCTTAAC
>CAIGRB010034045.1:0-25857 GCA_903798255.1 Fraxinus quadrangulata | reverse complement strand
TCGGTTATCGGGCTCGGCCCATGGGTGGCTCGGGCTTGTTTCGGGACGAACCCTAGCACAAGCCGAGCGGACATTTTCGACGAGCAACTCATGGATGACACAATAATAACAATCATTAAGCCGACAAGACAACAACAACTATTAAGTCCACAAGACAACAATTCAACAGCAATTAATTAACTAATTTGCCGACAAGGCAACAATATTCAATTTTATTATTTTATCGACGAGGCAACAGATAGTGAGATGGGGACTTACTATGGAGTTTTCCTACATGTTTGCATCTTCACTTTTGAAAATATATTGCACTTTCGAAATTTAAAAATGATTCAATGGCGCCGGTTGACAATGAAGAGGAATTTTGCATTAGAATGAACTATGGAGCATGCATTCAAAATTCTCTTCGACTCAACAAAATATTGAGAAATCGATTCAAAGAAAAATCCAAAAATAATAGCTTTTACTTAAAAATAAATAAATATGCGACCTCTAGGCTAGTTTGCTGCTTAAGATAAACAAAGAAGGTACCAATTATTATAAAACTAATTGTTTACTTACCCACCCAAGTGACCCAACTGAAAGTCCAAATTCCCTTTTTGATTTTCCCATTATTGTAATGTTGTTCAAAGAATTAAGAAATTGAGTATGGAATAATAAAGGATAAGGAGGAAAAAAAAAAAGACGCCCCACACTCAATTGGAAGTTTTTTCACCCGAGAACTGCAGTGTCCCTGCGCTACCTGAGGCGCCACTCCGCCGGAACGATCGTTCTGAGTCGATTTTTCTCCAATTTTTTGATCGTTTGAATTTTAATTATGGTGGTTTTTCAGCATAGTTTTGACACCATTTCGTGATGAATATTGGTAGCCCATAAATATGTGATCTTGTTCATGAAATAAGATAATGAAAAATCATTGTTGAATCAATTATTATTCCATAGCATAATAAACTTTCTTCATATTCATTCATCCATTTGTGTTCTTCAAGTTTGGGTGGAAAATACTTTATGTTTTGGTATTTTCTGCAACAAGGATTGATTAATTCTTCAAATCATTTGCCGAAAAACTATTAAGCATCTCAATCAATCTGTAGATGGAGCAAATATAGTTTGAGGACAGCGATCATGCGTTTGAGCATTTATTTCTTGATTTCGGTTTGTTCGTGCTTTATTCATAATATTACTGCATACTTTGGTGAGTTTCTTCTCCAACCCCAGTGCCATTTCCAACAACCATTTCTGTTCAATAATTTTCCAGAAGTTTTACGAGTGATTGAGAAAGGATACACTTGATTTTTGTAATAAGCGCTTTCATCAATCTCTTCATTAACTACGAATTGACAAAAATTAACAAATATAGAGAAAAAAAAAGAGATATAATGGCCGAATGTGCAAAATAAATAAATTAAAAAATAAAAACTAAAATACAAAAACAAATGAAGAAATTACTAAAATGATGGGAAATCAAATTACTGCCAATCCGATTCTTAAAGGTGAGGTATTTCGACAGTAGCACTCTGCGTTGGATAGTACAATCCTCGACTTCCCCAGAGTCGCAATCCTCGTTGACACCTGATGATTCGTGTACTTCCCATACATTGGTTTTGGTGCTCCTAGTATTTCCTCGATTGTCTATCAATTCCCGCTTTACTATTCGCACCATTGTTTGATTGTTCTTGTAAGAAAAATAGAAAAATGCGAAAGTAAAGAAAGAATGGGTAATTCAATTGTTCGAACAAAATTGGTAAGTGAGTTTTATAACCTAGATGGTTCATAATTGCGGTAAAGATTTGGAGGAAATTTATGGAGCGAAAGTTGGAGATTGAAACTTGTAAGAAATGGGATTACGGGGCTGTAGAGTGAGAGGGAGATCAGAATCATTAGATAGATATTAGGTTTAGGTTGGGGCTTTGGGCCAATGAATTTAATTTTGTTTTGGGTTAATAATTTTTATTTGGGCCTAAATAGTTGGGCAATTGTTTTTCTGGTTGGACACGGGCTGATGATTAAATAAACATGGGCTCAACTTAAAAAAAAAACTAAGAACCTAGTGGATGTGGGCTAGGTCAAGCACGGGCTGTAGTCAAGGCCAGCCCGTGCCTAAATCCGCCCCTGAGTTCGACAGAGGCAATGTTACACGGTACAAAGAGAAAAAATATTCTCCCTCGATTTCACTATCTTAACTTCTTCTCACGTTAAAAAAATACCAAAAAATATTCTCCCTCGATTTCACTATCTTACTTTCTCTTCAATGCCTGTTTTCATCTACTAATTACTATTTTTAAGACACTAGAAAAAGTGAAAATATGTCAAATCTATTCACGAAACGTCTTCGATAAATTTTTAATTTAGATCAACAACCTCTCAAGAGTTATTTACATGAATCGCACTTGGTGATCGTAAAATTATCAAACAGCAACTTATGTGTTAACTATCGGAGCCATTGTTCATTAACCAAACTAACGAAAGCGCACGATAGAATAGCCATGTGTTAAATGAGCCGTGCTCCACTCGTCAGGCCTTCAACCACTTTGCACATTCTCTACAGATTTGATGATTGTTATTGCAAGCTCAAATCAGCACATATTTCTCACATCCCCACTGAAGGTTAAGAGAAATGGGAAGCACGGCTGCTCTGATCAACAATCTACACCTAAAAAATAACCCCCCTTGCTTCAAATGCTTACATTCGACCCCGATTCCTAAAACTTCTTTGCATATCAACCCCAGAAAACCCAAGCTGTTGAGCTTCTCAATTAAAAAGAATTTGAAGAAATTTACAAGGATAGTTTGCTCTGCGGTCGAAGATGCCATCGAGAAGCAGCAAGAATTGAGTAGTGGCAGCCCCAATGGAGCTGACTTAGATGTTGAAGATATGCAGGGTAAGATAGAACCTATTTGATGTTTTTTGTCTTCAAGATTATATATTTTTTGGGTTTTTCGGATTTCTTGATCTGGCATTTTTTTTTTCCTGAATTGCGTTGGTAGTTGATTGCTGATACTGGGCGTGCCCTATTGTTTGAACTTCATGATTTGATGCCTTTGATGTTAATATTGTATTTTGGTATAGTTTTGGAGTGGAATTGTTGTAAAGGCTCGGCCTCATATCTGTTTGCTTGGGGGAGAAAAGAGAACATATTTTCTTCATCATGGTGTATTGAGCTAGGTTTTTAGCAGATTAGCTAGAAATAAGTTAGTGACTTTTGTGGAGCACCACTTGATAAATAGAGTCATAGGTGCTAATTTCACAATTGGATAGGCTATATTGCTCTTCAATTTTGTGAGTGCTCGAAATATGGTGTCTGGTACTTGACATTCAGACAACAATACGAGATAATCATGGTCCTAAAGTTAAGGAGTAAACCAGAGATGTTTTCTTTGTTCTATAACTATTTTAAAAGAGATTTCGATATGTTTGGAGCATTTTGACTGTGTTGGCCATCATGTTACCATTGGATTAAAGAAATAGTAATAATATGTTGTGTCCAAACACCCAGAATTTGAGCTTTGATGAACTTGGCATTTTGATGAATTCAAAGCAACAAGCACCCATACCCAAATGTGAGAAGCTTTTGAGCTGGTCCGTTTATTAATTCAACCAGATGAGTGTTGCTAAATACTTCATCTGGTTGCTATTGTTGTAAGGAACGAAACAAGTTTTCCTTCTTGGATAATTTCACCATGACTTGCTGGTAAGTTGATCTTATCACCATGACGTGGTTTGGTTATATCAAATTTCCTTCCATTCTCAAAACTCTTAAAGTGTGTGGCTTGTTGACCTGTGAGAACTGGATAGGTGTGGTTCTTTTAGTATGATCTTGCTGCATAAATTTTTAAATATCAATTTGGACAAAATTTTTGAAAATCTATGAGTTGAAACTCTGTTGTTTAATTACAGTAACAAGCCTTTTTCCTCTTATTGTAAAACAAATGACTTTGGTAATTGAACATTTTATGGCATTTGCAATCCCACGATGATCTTGGATATAAATCTTTTTACTTATATATACACACACATACATTTTACAGGATAGAGAATATACATTTATAGATTAGATTATAATATGTTTGGCAAAGCTTTTAAGTGCTTCTAAGTTGTGGATCCCGTGGAATGTGTAGATAATATGTAAGTAGTAAATTGTGGGTCCTATTAAATATGCGGATAAAAAGCATGTTTGACTTGCTTAAATAAAAAGTTAAGATTTGCCAAACATACACTATTTCTGAGGAGCTCAAAGGATGCCTATTCATTTTCTAGATATCATCAATGTAGGTTCTGTCTGATTGATCTTGCTTTTTTGAGGCCCTATAGGCCGTGGTTTCTTGGTCCGTGAGTTTACTTGATGTTTCACTTTATGTTTGTATCATATTTCCACGAGCCTCTATCATCACATAAGTGTATGGACACAGTAGTAAATTCCTATGTTCTGGGCGTACCACATCTGCGCCTTATTGTGAATGATTTTCTGTTTTTCTTTCTTTAGTTGCTGACATCTACTCTGAAGACTTATTTGTGCACTATCATTATCTCAGTATAAGAGGTCTGTAATTTGCTTAGATTCTGAAATCATATATTTACGGCATTATAGATTCTAGTGATGGTGCAAAACGTCGTCTTCAGAACAGCGATACAGATGATGATGGGAATCCTATTTACAATTTTCTTTATCCTAGTAAAGAGCTCCTTCCTGATGATAAAGAAATGAGCATATATGATCATCTAGAGGAGTTGAGACAGAGACTTTTCACATCAGTTCTGGCCGTTGGAGCGACTATGCTTGGTTGTTTTGCGTTCTCAAAGGAACTCATTATATTTCTCGAAGCTCCAGTTAGTGCACAAGGTGTTCGATTTTTACAACTAGCTCCTGGAGAGTTTTTCTTCACATCTCTGAAGGTACATCTCATCAATATCTTTTTATTCCATGAGTGAATTTAATGTTCGCTTTTCATTTGGCATTGAATAAAATATAATTTGTTACTTGTTTATTTTATCCTTTCAGACTTCTGGTTATCTGAAACTACAGCTTCTATCTCTGTCTTACTTTCTTGTGTGTCTATTTCCTATACTAGAATTCCAAAGCTCCTCTTTAGTACCTGAATGTATGCCTGTACAGATGGGATTAAATGAACATTTCTTGTATTGTAATCACAGAGGCAAACCATTTCTTGAGCATAGACATGACATATTAACTTATGGGTTAACTAATTATGGTTTCTGCATGTAATCTGATATTGCAAATATCAAAAAATAACTTTAAGAGAGTATAGTCCTTGCTTGAGCCCCATTTTTTCAAGAACTTATTTTTTCAAAACTCATTTTCAACTACATATTCTCCAATAAAATAATTTTACACGTAAACTAAAAACTTTTTCTTATTTTTGAACCACACATTTTCCAAAAAATCAATATTCCAAAATACATTTTTTCAACAAGGGCATAATGTCAAAAGGGGATCTCAACTTGGCGATTGCAGTTAGATTGTGGCTTGTTGTTTCCATGCAAGGGAGTGGCACAAGTGATTTTGTCATTCGGATTTCTATTAAACCATTGTTCGCAAAAGTTCAGTAGTGACAAGTGATTCATATGACAGGACTAATGTGTCCTCTACACTGCTTCACCTGTTATCTTATGCCCTTTCAAGGTTTCACTAGTTCCAATGTAAGAATTGTGTATAGTTTTGGCTGGTTGCAGAATTTAAATTACTATCTTCGACTATCCTTTTTTTCTCAATGCAACTGGATTGGATGTTAAACTCTTACTTTCTGATGTAACTGATCACCTTTTTATGTGGAAAATGAGGGAACATGAAAATACACAGATTATTCTACTTCAAAAACTGTGGGCAATTACACATTCGAGAAGAGTCAATAGTGTTCCCTTTATCTCCAGAGTTGAAATTTAGATCTAATCCTTCTCTAAGAATGGATTTCATATTTCAATTCATCCAAGAAAAACAAAGTATCTGTTATTTTGGAAAGCTCAAGTTATGCCCTTCATAGTCGGGGCAAAATTTGAACATTTGCTGACTGGGATCACTTTGGATATGTTTGGTGCACCGGATTAGGCCGTATAAAGAATTTAGTATAAAATTATAATGGATAATACTAGGTAGATGGTCTTATGGTGGATTAAAGTGGATAATATTCTTCTACTTTCCATTCAAAAGATAGTCGTATAAACTGTATAACATAATACAATATAAATGATGGACGTGGGTTTAGGCCAGAGAAAAAAGAGATAATAAGTTAAATTCTCTTAAATGAAATTTCATAGATTCCTCTACCTAGTTATATTCATTATAATATAAACTAATTTTTTTATCCGGTCTAATCAGGTGCACCAAATGTGACCTTACAGTTTGTTCAGTTAATAGCCCTTCATAGCAGTATTTCTTATTTTTTTCCTTCTTAAATCAGAAGTGTTGGGACGAAAGAGTTTTTCTTTTTCTTTTTTTATTTTTTATTTTGTACAGAATAAATAATTTCATATTTGATGCAGGTTTCAGGATACTGCGGCCTCCTACTAGGAAGCCCTGTGATTCTCTATGAGATGATATCATTTGTTCTTCCAGGCTTAACAAAGGAAGAGAGAAGATTCCTAGGGCCAGTTGTCCTAGGGTCCTCAGTTCTTTTCTATGCAGGCCTAATCTTCTCTTATTACGTTCTCACTCCAGCAGCCTTGACATTTTTCGTTAGTTATGCGGAAGGGGTTGTTGAATCACTGTGGTCTATTGATCAATACTTTGAGTTTGTCCTTGTGCTCTTGTTTAGCACTGGATTATCTTTCCAGGTAAAGTTTATTCTTTATCTGCATTCTTTGTCCATGCGGATGACCATGCAAATTTTAGGTTTAAAATCATTATATTGATTCTGTATATATCAGAAAAGGTATCACCTTCATTCAGAATATTCCATTTCAATAATATAATCGTGGCCTGCTAGATATGGTTGTAAGTAATAATCGCGATGTTAATTGCAATATACCCCTTTCTGTTGTTTAGTTTTCTGATTATCCATGTTCTAGTTTGAATAGTCACTTAAATCCTTTGTGTTTACTATATCTATTTATTTTTTTAGTGAAATTACTATATTCTCACATTTTAAATTTTTGCTGATTATTCCGAAATAGTGCTGATAGCACCCTCCACTTAACTTGGCTCATCAATTCTTCTTTTGTCTTCTATAGTGGTGAAATAACTAACCTATCCTCATAATTTGCTTGGCACTATTTTTACTCAAAGGTTATGGAAGTCATTTCCTTTAAAAACTAATAAGCTAAACTATGTTGTTGAAAGAACGCTTGGATTTTGCAAATATTGCTTTCTAAATCAGTCTCTGTTTGTGCCCTGTTCTTTGCTCACCTACGACTGTTCTTTAGTTTCAAATATGTCATTTGTATTTTTTTTTTTTTTGATCGGTAAAAGAATTAATTATATTGATCAAATATGTCATTTGTATTAGTGTTATTTATGGACGTGTCTTCTTCTCTGCTGATGGTGGCTTCTTAATGGGCTAATATTTGTCGATACTATAACTATGTAGCACCGTACTTGCGGAGAGCTCAGTTGGTGGATTTGATTGGAACAATGGACAATTTTTTTGGGGTTGGGGAAACACCATTCCGTTATCTGATTGGAAAAAAAATTGGTGCAAAGAGATAATGAGTTTGGATTACGGACGTGGATGTGCAAAAAATGTTTGAAAATGTTCGACAGATGCGTTGGAACGACTCATGGATTTCTATTGCTTTCAAATTGTTTAAATCTCAGATATAGTGCAAGTATTGGAATATTTCCTTCAACAAATTGTTGCCTCATCCTTTTCTCCTCCTCTACAGGTTCCAGTAATACAACTGTTGCTTGGACAACTCGGATTAGTGTCATCAGAACAGATGCTATCTGTTTGGAGATATGTAGTGGTAGGGGCCGTGATTGCTGCTGCTATACTCACACCATCGACGGACCCTCTTACTCAACTGCTTCTGGCTGGCCCCCTGATGGGTCTTTATTTGGGTGGAGCATGGACGGTAAAGCTTCTTGGCCGATGATTTACTTTACAATCATTGCTTTGGTACCCAAATTTGCGGAAAATTTATATGTTGTAGGCGTATGAAACTTGAAATGGATGTTTTTCTATTAATAGCACTGTAGCATTTATGCCTGTTACTGCCAACTTTATTAATGATAGACATTTTTACGAGTTGGTTGAAAAAAGCAATGTAATTCGAACCGGCCGAGTCTGACGGTTGGACTTGTGAAACCGGGAACCGGGCCCATAGCCTGGCCGGTTAGGCAGATTAACCCGTCTTTTAAATAACCACCTCAAAACCCGTTGACCTGTTTCCAGTTTCACCTGCTTAAATTTAAGAAAACCACCCAAAAATCTTTCATTCAATTTTTTTGGTAAACCCGTTTCTAGTTTCACCAGTTTAAATTTATGAAAACCACCCAAAACCCATCTTCCGATATTTTTTGCAATTTTTTGTTTTTTTAAATCACCGATAAGACCCCGGTTCGACCCTTTTCCATTTTTGGGTCATTGTTATAACATTGGAAAATAGTGTAGATTCTTGAGAATAACATTGGGCTCCATTTTAATAAGATTTTGAAAAAAATATTTTTTGAAACAGCAATTTTTTGGAAAATATGTAGTTAAAAAGTAAGAACAATTTTGGATTTATTTGTATATTATTTTATTAAAAAATATGATTGAAAATGAAGAAAGAAAAAAAAAATCATTAAATTAAAATGGACCCCAAACCATTACGCATGTATAGATCATGGTCAGATCAACCTTGAAGGTTATCTGATTTTGCACTCAACTGACGATGCATCAAAAAAATTTCAGCCTCTGTTTGAGACTTAAAATATCAAAAATAAAAAATGACTTATTAAATTGTAGTAGAATGGACTTCGTATCATTTAGTAGATATAATTTAAAAAAAAAAAAAGACTTATTCAATTGAAATAGGCTTTTTTGGATTTATATTTACAAATAACGTGTACAACTAATAATTTCATAAAAAGAATAAAATATATTGCGTTTATAAAATTAGTCTATATTAACATAAATTGACATTCTTTTGAAACAAAATTTGCTAATAGAAAGTATTATTAAAGTGAATTAAACATTTAAAAAAAATGAGAAAATTATACAGAAAAAAACATGATAGTCTTCATTTAATTTTTTATCCTGAGGGTGTTTACTTTTCATAGTTAATTTTCATGAGCAAAAATTTAAAGAGGATAAAATGTAATTTTTTAGTTAAGAAGAAGATTCTTGTTAAAAAAAGAACGCTGAAAGGAAAGTCCTTTCGAAAAACATTCCGCAAAGGTAGTTCAAACCCGTCAAATGAGTCCCTTTCATACGGGGAGACGGATAACGGCGATATATAAATATTATTATGTGCCTTTCTCCCCCACCATATCAAAGCCACTTACATTTTGGATTGTTGATCAACTTCAACCACATTACAACACCAGAAAGTTTAGCTTTTAAGAAGGAAAAGAAATTCGAATAATGGGTTCCGAAATCGACGTTGGAAGTTCATTCTGGAAACGGTATTTTCACACTGAAGAGGATGCAAGGAAAATCGACATTTTTGACTTGATCAATGCTTCGATCACAGTCGCCTCTTTCACGAAACCAAATGAGTTTCGCTCAAGAAGGTCGTAGATTATGGAGTCCTTTTTCACCGATGATTCTAAAGCCAAAAAGGGTTCGCGCCTGATTGTGAAAAATCCTAGTAAAATTTATCAGGAGCGATCTATCATAATCCAAGGTTGCAAAGATCAGGCATGCAAGGACGAGATATTTTCAAGGCATAAGAAATTTGATAATCTTGAAAGAGAACTTGATGAGTGTGCTCAACCAATTGGATTTTACAACGTTAACCTGCCAGACAAGAAACGGAAGGCCGAAGTTTCCAAAATACGCAGATCGGGAACAACGTTCGAGGCAGACAAGAAAAGAAAGATTAGGAAACAAAAGGAAAAGGGGGCATGGATTCATATGAATACAAATTTGAGGTATCGAAAAGAAGATTTGAGGGCAAAAATCAGCAAATTGAGAAAGCCAAGAGAAGGGTGCTGATTTTGGACTCGAAGGAAATCCCTTCACCGGCAAGCTTGGGTCGTGATGGCAAGCCAAAACAAGGGTTTGGGAGCCGCATGAAGAAGACACAGAAAGCAAGGTTTTAGGAAGCAATTAGAGATGTTCTTTAATCTTTTGAAGTTTTATGTTGTAAATTAATAGCTTGAGACTTCCAATTTTTTTGGTATGAAAAAACAGAATCAATTAAACTGTTGACGGGAAAATATTCGTTTCAATTTCCATTTAGCAATGTTGGTATACCATTGAGGAGTTGTTTATAATGGAGTTTTAGATTTTTGTAAAAAAAAAAAATTAGTTGTTAAATGTTTCCATTTGTGAGGACATGTTCTTGTTGTTCTTGGAGTATAATTTCTTTAGAACAATCTTAAGATACTTACACATACTGATTTTGAACAGAGTAACATGGTGATCAACAATATCAAAATAATAATTCGAGTTCACCAACTTCACGATGTGTTCTTAAGACGAATTTGCTCATTTCTATAGTGCTTAAAAGTGTTCAGTAATCGTCTCATAGAATAGAAGAATTTTATCTCCTACGAATATTGCACAGCAATCTGCAGGTGTTCCAATAAACTCAATCAAGCATTTTGTACTTCGAAATACAATATCAAAACATGAGAGGGAAATGAGATTCAATGCAGAGAATGTTTGCAATGAAAATGATTTAAATTTTCTGATAGCAGGGCGGGCTATGTATAGATATATTCATGGCCATTCAAATACTCTTCAAAGCTTTTCAAAATAATCGTTACTGTTTGGACAACCATCCAAAAATGAATAGATAACTCTGTTCGAATTGAAACATTGTTATGTTAAGTTTCTTAATAAACACCTGTTAATAATTTCATTAAGTATCCAAAAATTTGATTAATTATAAATTGTCCAAAATATATATATAGGACAAGGACCCACCCACACATGAACTGGAGGAATGGCGACAGGGAGCGCACGGACTATGACCAAATCTAATGGGATATAGGCCTCCCCATATAAAGACTATTGGTACTCCATAAAGCCTAAACCTAATTGCCAAACTTGCATTATATAAAACGACACAAAAGTTTTCTAACTTTTTTTTGTGGGACAAAAACTCAGCAATCTTCAGATAAATCAAAATTTTCGTTAGTTTATAGTTTCAAGTGGAATACTTTGAAATCAAATATTTCATTCAAATCCTAAATTATTTTTGATAAGTTAATATATCACGTTAATCACATCGTGGAGTAGAACGTAAATATGCTTGGTCCCGTTAAAGTTGGAGTACGGATCCCACTAAAATTAGAGCTCAAAATTGACCATTTCACTAACTTAAAACCATTTCCAATAGTTCATACTAATATTATGTAATTCTTCGCAAACTGTTGTCCCTAAAGATGAAGGATGCATTGAACAGTTATTTGGTGGATTTCAATAATTCTCACATTTGTTCTAACGAAATTCGAGTAAACACCTATTTGTATATACGTTACGAACAAATACCTTTTATTTATTATCCACGTTTCTGTCCCGCGTGAATGAGGAGGAAGTTGTGGACTATGTCACCAATATGATTCCCCTTGTTTATATGCTATAATGGACAACATTCAAGGGACCCTTCAAGGTTATTTATTTTATCCAATCATGTCACTCATATAAAAGTAAATTGTAATTCTTGTAACTGGGGCATCTTTTTTCCTTTTCGGTTCTTATGTGTCACAAGGAGTTGTGGCTGGCAGCATATGGGAGCTTATATCAATCTTGCTGCATTTTACCTTTTCGAAATTTCAATTGCTGCAACATTGGGTTTCTGGTTAAATTTTAGAGGGAAATTTTTTTGGATATGAACACTCTTTGGCGCTACTTTACAGACGATAATGCTCAACTGGGAAAAACAGATCTTCTCTTCATTTCTTTTTGCCCTTTTTTGCAAAAATCATGAAACAATATTTCTTCAATTCCAAAATTTTGATTTCTGTCTTCTTTTGTAAATGAAATCTAATTCTGTTTGGATAAATTAGGCCCACTACTTCATTAAAATAATTAAATTGAATAGTACACCTATGAAGTAATTAAACCATTTAACACCGTAATTAATACGTCCTAAAAGCCTAAATGTTATAACTAACCCACTAAACCGCACTTACTCTACTCCTCTAACACCCATCTTCCCAGTTTTCTTTAAGCTTTATCTGCAAAAATCAAGAAAAATATTGAAATTTTACGAACAAGGCAATAGTCACGGCTACAACAGGGCCAATGTTGGTAAAATTCCAATTTTCAATGAAGAGTTCTAGAATGAATTCAGAGCTAGAGTTCATTACATCCCAGTTGAATGGCACCAAAATTTTAGCAACCCGATTCTGATCTTTAGTAGCGAAGATCATTGTCGTGAAAATTCCTCCGACGCCGTCCTGGCTACCGGATTCCCTGACTTATTCTTCAACGCCATTTCCAGATACGAAAGCGTTTCCTCGATGTTATGTTGCGCATTTCACTGTCGTCCATGCTGAGAATGCAGATTTTATCTCTCAGTTAGTATTATAAGGTCTGAGCATCGTCGTCGTCATTCACAACAACGTTAGATTGTTCAATGACTTGAGAGATTTGTTTTGGAATCCAAAGTTTCTGATCTTCGTATCGGAAGAGAAACTTTGTTTCCAAAATCGAAAAAATCTTGTAGCTCAATTTGTCTCTATTAATACTGGACTCTTACATTTTTGCAATAAGATTGTTATTGTTAATACTATCCACACGCCATTTCTCAAGAAATCTGTATTCAACTATCATCAATTTATGCATGCAAATCTCTTTGTGTTTGTGGGTTGCATATACAATAAGGTGGATTTTTTTATTTTGGGTATTTGTTGATATAAGTAAGTTAAAACTTATCGAATGATCTAAGAAGAAAATTGTGTGAATTATATTCATTCTGCTAGAGCAAGGTACTATAATTTACATTTTCTTGTGCTCCTTTGATAGTACATTGTTCGGGGAAGGGAAGATAGAAAGTTTGCTGTGGCATTAAGACAGTATTCTTTTGAGTTTAGTTCTTGAATCTTTCCACCCCTTTTTCTGGATTTTATTTATGTTTAGGTATGTGTCAAGGGCCGCAGCTTTACCAAAGCCCCTTGATCCAATCGCAGTTGCAGTTTGTCCAACTTCGATCGTACATTGTAAATATTAGTTCAAGTTTGTGTTATACTTTCTATTCCATTGTAATAGTTATTTTAATTGTAAAATAACTTTGATATTGGTAAACGTTTATTATGATTCTTCGTCATTTAAACGTTTATTCATATCACTTATGTTTTTGTTCTGAATGCTATTATAGGAGGTATTAGTCTTTCAAACATTCTAGTGTTCGCCTCCTGCACTAGCCAATTGTAATTTCCTGCTTTCATCAATTGTAATTTCTAATTTTCAAGCAATCAATGATCAAGTTATTTTCAATTGTGTTTCAAACTTTCTACAATTTGCAATTAAATTTTTTTCGTTCCGAAACAACCGAGAAAATGTGGAAAGTAGTCTAGCGGAGCAGACTACTGCCGCTCGGTGTCTCTTTCTGTGCTAAAAAGAAAGGCACTCGTGAAATCATGTTTACATCTTAATTAAATCATAAATCATAATATTGGCGTGAAAAAGAAGAAGCAAGTTAAAAGTTTAATCATTTGCTTTACTTCAAAAATGGTTGGTCTCTTGGTTGTAGATAATTTCGATTTTTTTTTTTTTTTTTTTTTTGAATTATAATCATAACTCGTCAATGTAAAGTAATCCCCAAAATTATCAACAAGCAACAGCAATTCATTAATTTGCTATTTTATTTTTATTTTTTCTTGTAAAATGTTCAATTTGAGCTATTTTGATCGGGTCAATACTTAACTTGACCATTTTATCAAGTCGATAGATTGTGCTACACTTTTAATTAAAAAAAAGTGACTTGTTGAGTATTTTATTATTTTTTTTGAATGTTCGTCACTTTTTAAGATTTATGTTATTTTTTTGAGTCACTTTTTTTTTTTTTTGAATTTCTATCATTTTTTGTAGTGTTTATCATTTTTTTTTTTTGAATTTTTGTCACTTATTTGAGTGCGTGTCACTTTTTTTTAAAATTTTTGTCACTTTTTTAAATGACAAATATCACTTAGTGACACTCAACTTTAGTATTTAGTGAGTAAACTGCGTTCAATTGGAGCTATTTTTATTTGGTTAATACTTAAGTTGACCATTTTCTCAAGTCAATAGACTGTATCACTTTTTAATATGACATTGTCATTTTCTTGTAGTGTTTTGTCACTTTTTAAAATTTTTGTCCCTTGTTTGAAATTCTTGTCACTTTTTTTAAATTTCTGTTATTTTTTATATTTGTTACCAATTTTTTATTTTTTTATCACTTTTTTGTTTTAACTTCTGTTATTTTTTTGAGTGACAAACATTAATTTTTAATAAAAATGACATTATATGAAGTGACTATTACTTTTAAAAAGTGATTAATAAAAAAAAAGTGACACTTAATTTTACAAAGTAGTTTTTTACCTTCAAAATACTTTTCATATGATTTTTTAAGTCGCTCGTTCTGTTTTTACTTTGCAGGTCCGGTCCAAACCCCAACCCACTTAGTTTTTAGGTGTAAAAAAATTATTTATATTAATCAAAACCCAATTTTTTTATGTGTAATTTTATTTTATTTTTTCATTTATCAGACTTGAAAGTTTTTTTAGTCCGATCTTGAATCCAGTCCTAGATCCGCCCCTATGCAGGCAGCTAAGCAAGGGATTGTTTGAGGAGAAATCTTCAGCTGATGAGATGTTTATTTAAAGAGAACGAGAGAGGTCTACAAACGAGTTGCCGATAGGTGTTGAAACACCGTATTTTTCATTTATCTTAGTTCCCAATAGGTGTACATTGTCCACGGGCAAAACAGATGAACTCTAGTTGACTTTCATTTCTGAAATAGACCGTTGAAAGTATCTGCTTTTTAGATTTTTGTAAAAAAAAAATTAGTTATTAAATGTTTCTATTTGTGAGGACATGTTCTTGTTGTTCCTGGAGTATAATTTCTTTCGAACAATCTTAAGATAATTACACATACTGATTTTGAACAGAGTAACATGGTGATCAACAAAATCAAAATAATAATTCGAGTTCACCGACTTCACGATGTGTTCTTAAGACGAATTTGCTCATTTCTATAGTGCTTAAAAGTGTTCAGTAATCGTCTCATAGGAATATAGGATATAACGAATTTCATCTCCTACGGATGTTGCACAACAATCTGCAGGTGTTCCAACGAACTCAATCAAGGATTTTATACTTCGAAGAACAATATCAAATATGAGAGGGAAATGAGATTCAATGCAGAGAATGTTTACAATGAAAATGATTTAAATTTTCTGGTAGCAGGACGAGCTATGTATAGATATATGCATGGCCATTCGAATACTCTTCAAACCTTTTCAAAATAATCGTTACTGTTCGGACAACCATCCAAAAATGAACAGATAACTCTATTCGAATTGCAACATTGTTCTGTTAAGTCTGTTGATAAACATCCGTTATTAATTTCATTAAGTATCCAAGAATTTGATTAATTGTAAATTTTGTCCAAAACATATATATACGACGAGAACCCACCCACACATGAACCGGAAGGATGGCGGCAACGAGCGCACGAACTAGGACCAAATCTAATGGGATATAGGTCTACCTCATACAAAGACTATTGGTACCCCTTAGTCTAAACCTAATTGTCAAACTTCCATTATATAAAACGACACAAAAGTTTCCCAACTTTTTTGTTTGGGACAAAAACTTAGAAATTTTCAATTAAATCAAAATTTTCATTAGTTTATAGTTTCAAGTGGGTTACTTTGAAATCAAATATTTCATTCAAATTCTAAATAGTTTTCGATAAGTAAATATATCACGATAATCACATTGTGGAGTAAAACATGAATATGTTTGGTCTCATAAGTTGGAGTACGGGTCCTACTGAAATTGGAGCTCAAAGTTGACCTATTTCAGTAACTTAAAACCATTTCCAATAGTTCTCGCTAATATTATGCAATTCTTCGCTAATTAAATCATAATATTGAAGTGAAAAAGAAGAAGCAAGTTAAAAGGTTAATCTTTTGCTTTACTTCAAAAATGGTTGGTCTCTTGGTTGTCGATAATTTCGATTTTTTTTTATTATTATTATAATCATAGCTCGTCAATGTAAAGTAATCCCCAAAATTGTCAACAAGCAACAACAATTCATTAATTTGCTATTTTGTTTTTATTTTTTTCTTGTAAGATGTTCAATTTGAGCTATTTTGATCGGGTTAATACTTAACTTGACCATTTTATCAAGTCGGTAGATTGTGCGTCGCTTTTAATAATAATAAAAAAAAAGTGACTTTTTGAGTATTTTATTATTTTTTTGAATGTTTCACTTTTTAAAATGTATGTTATTTTTTTGAGGGAGTCACTTTTTTTTTTTTTTTTTTTTAATTTATATATTATTTTTATTTTTTTTAAATTTTTTTTTTTTTTTTTGATTTGTTTTTTTTTTTTTTTTTTTTTGGTTTTTATTTTTTTTTTTTTTTTTTTTAATTTCTATCTTTTTTTTAGTGTTTTTCACTTTTTTTAAAAAAAATTTCTATCACTTATTTGAGTGTGCGTCACTTTTTCTAAATTTCTGTCACTTTTTTAAATGACAAATATCACTTAGTGACACTCAACTTTAGTATTTAGTGGGTAAACTACGTTCAGTTGGAGCTATTTTTATTTGGTTAATACTTAACTTGACCATTTTCTCAGGTCGATAGACCTTATCACTTTTTAATATGACATTGTCATTTTTGTAGTGTTTTGTCACTTTTTAAAATTTTTGTCCCTTGTTTGAAATTCTTGTCACTTTTTAAGTATTTGTCACTTTTTTTGAATTTTTGTTATTTTTTGTATTTGAAACCATTTTTTCATTTTTTGTCACTTTTTTTTTTAACTTTTGTCATTTTTTTGAGTGACAAACATTAATTTTTAATAAAAATGACATTGTATGAAGTGACACTTACTTTTAAAAAGTGATATTGTATATCACTTTTTAATAAATAAAAAAAAAGTATCACATTTCAATAAAAAAAGTGACATTTAATTTTACAAAGTATTTTTTACTTTCAAAATACTTTTCATATGATTTTTTAAGTCGCTCGTTCTGTTTTTACTTTGCAGGTCCGGTCCAAACCCCGACCCACTTAGTTTTTAGGTGTAAAAAAATTATTTATTTTAATCAAAACCCAATTTTTTATGTTTAATTTAATTTAATTTTTTCATTTATCAGACTTGAAAGTTTATTTTAGTCCGATCTTGAATCAAGTCTTGGATCCACCCCTTATGCAGGCAGCTAAGGCAAGGGAGAGATTGTTTGACGAGAAGTCTTCAATTGATGAGATGTTTATTTAAAGAGAACGAGAGAGGTCTACAAATGAGTTGCCTTTCCTTATCTTCATGCCTCATTTACTTTACTACCATTGCACTACAAATTCATTGGTAGGTATGACGTTCATGAAGCTTTTAAGTCATATTTCAAAAATTAATTGGTAAAAAGTGGGGTGAGCTGTTCGTATTGGAGAAAGGAAAAACTAATCACCGGAGAACTATTCTGTCGTGTAATTTTCATATTCTTGTGAAAACTATTTTGCTTTGAGTAAGAATCTGGAAAAAAATGAAAAAAAGAAAGATATGTTAGTGTTGGTCGCTAAATGTGTCGTAAATTTTATTGTGAAAAAAGGTGTTGAAACACTGTATTTTTCATTTATCTTAGTTCTCAATTGGAGTACATTGTCCACGGGCAAAACAGATGAACTCTAGTTGACTTTCATTTCTAACAGATGAACTCTAGTTGACTTTCATTTCTAAAATAGACCGTTGAAAGTATCTGCGACAGAACCAAAGTATCTGTGTGCAAATTCGCGACAGAATCCAAAATAATCTGTCTGGTATATAGGAAATAATCTTTTTTATTGGCAAGACAATATTCTACGCACCATGTGTTTATTTTATTTTCGACTGAGGTTAAAATTAAGTTGAGTTCATTTTAAGTACCCATTTGTTTCCTTCCATGTTTATATTAGTTAAAAGTTTATTATTTTGATAGTGAAGTAAATATTACTTTGGAAATTATTTATTCATTCATTTATTATTTTGACTAATAAAATGTTTACTTATTTACCAAAATAAAATCACTTATAATTACAATATACTTCTATAAATTTATATTGTTGGGACGACGCAAAATTTAATTTCATTTGATTGTGAGAAAGTGGTCTCACATTGAAAGATTTGGTAATGGCCATATTACCCGAATCTACTCTTACACCAAATTAAAAGAGATGAGAAAAGAAAATACAAGAAATATACAAAGTAAGAACCGAATTCATATATAAGAATAAACATAATTAAAATTGTATCGAAATTTTTTCATTAAAATCAAATAACTTATTTAGACATGTATCTATTTATTGTTACCTCAGATTACATGACCAATACAATTCACAATCAATTATGAATAATCAAACAAGATAGATGATAAAGTCCACCTTAAACAATTCATATATAATATTAATGACACACTTGAGCACATATATTTAGAGGCTGCGACGAGTTTTCCGGCCACCAGCACGGCTGCCAGAAGTCCTTGGATCGTGCCCACAATTGGCCATGGCCCCACTATAGTCGTTTAGACTTACTCTCAGAGATCGGCCTTCCATGTCAATCTCTTCCAACTCCCTTCCTATAATTAACATTTAATCAATAAGTACAAGTTATTGAATCGAACTCAATATAACTTGACAAGATAGTAGAATTCATTACTTGTTATGTCTACTTTTGTCTACTGAACGTGTCAAAATAAATCTACACACTCCAATTTGACAAAAGATGTTAATGTGGTGGAAGACAAACCTGAAAATGAAATGGCCTGTGTATTGGAAGCTGGAGACATTATGGCAAAGGCCAAGAACATAAAGCAGCAAAACCGGAGTACAATCGCCATTTCTGATCAAGTAAAAGCTGTCTTATAATCTATATTTATAACCTATAAGTGGAATTAATAGAGGTTTGAAATGAAGGGTGGGAGCCACGTTTGGCCCGTGAAATATGGGTCAACGGCGTACTATACTCAAAAAGGTAACAATATGACCTGGAAAGGAACCATACATGGTTGGGCCATCAAGCATATAAAGGATTATGTGATAAGCTACTTATTATTCAATTATAATTATAATAAATAACATATATGACCCATTTGACAAAGGCTTTTACTTATTGTAAAAAAAGCTTCTCGAAAAGCTACCTTATGTCATTTTTTTCTAAAAACTATTTTAGTCACGCAGATCACTTGTAGAAAATTTTACAGATATTCAAAAATAATTTCTTAATTTCAAAATTAGCTTTTGATTTTTCAAAAGTCTTGTTAAACGGGCTCAATATTATATATGTGCCTTGAGGATAAATCGTATGTACATAATAGTGAGCGAGGAACTATTGTGTCATACATAACTCGAATGGCACCTAGACAAAATTGATCATTTTGCATTATAGATTGGTTAGGTAGACAAAATTGATTATTTTACATTGAATTATGCTAAGTGTACACTTTTGTTGACATTGTGTAGGAATTCAAAAGTGTTGGACGAAAAAATGTGTATTTTTTAAAATTGTTTAATTATGTGCCAACAAGTAGTACAATGTAAATAATGATGTTAAATAAAATGTACATATAACATGATTGTTTTACGTTGAACTGATACAAATGTCCTTAAAATCTACAAAAGTAATGTTGTAAACAAGTTTTTGCTGTTTATTTGTACAAATGAGTTGTATTGAGTCGTAAATTTGTTGGATGACACTTGTAATGTTAAAAATTGATATAATAGAAGATTGGTATTCCTTTTCGATAAAGATTTGTAAAATTGACGTCAATTAATCTACTCTTTCATGAATAAAGCGATAAGTTTGATTTTGACAGTCAAGTAAATATTTCTATTTATAGAACTTGCTTTTGGGTGCAAGATGAATCTAACATCATTAAATACAATATGGTTAAAATAAAAGTGTTGTCCTAAAGCCAAATAGTTGTTTTGGACCAATCTATAAAACATAAAAATTTATGTTCACGAATAATTTTTTTTTCCCCATTATTGAAGATTTAGAATATGTCAAGTAATAAGATGACTGCAAGAAAATATTGTGTGTTGTGACAATATTAAAATATAACTAGTAATGGAATAAAATATAATAGTTCGACTTGAGATCTACAATTTAAAGTGTCGTTTATTTTTGACATATTAAATTATCTGTTAATGCTTTAGTTTGATTGTCGGAGCGCGTTAGCACTTGACTAATAAGATGGAACGGATTTTGTATCATTTAATATATAATAAAAAAATACATTAAAGATTAATTGACTTTTTTTTTTATTTATATCTATAAATCAATGTGTACAGCTAACTTCGTAAAAAGAATTAAATCTATTGAATTTATAAAATTAGTCTATATTAACATAAATTTGCGTTCTTTTGAAACAAAATTTAAGCCTACATTGCTAATAGCAAATATTATTAAAACGTGAACAGGATAAAATTGAATGAGATTAAAAAAAAAATTGTGACGAATTTATCATTTATCATGTTCATCAATCCGATATATCAAATATGTCTTTTGAGTGGAGAGGTGTTTTTCAAAAAAAAATAATAATAAATAAAATAAAATAAAATCTGATCCAATCACGTGACATCACATCATGTGTATGTATACCATTATGTACATGTAATACAACTGTTACTTTTATAGTTAATTTCATAAGAAAAAAAAATTAAAAAGGATAAAATATAATTTTTGAATTAAGAAGAAAATTATTGTTAAAAGAGAACGCTGAAACGAAAGTGTGAAGACTATCAGTAATCTTCTTACATGATATATATGTGACATTTTGTAATTTGATGTATAAGTTAATAAAAAAATACCAAATTAATGTACCAAATCACAAACAACCACAGACATGCCACGCTAGGAAGACTGAGAATAACATTATTCTTTTAAATAACTTTCCATAAAGTAAATTCAAACCGCCAAATGAGTCCTTCTCATACTGGGAGACGGCTAACATTTGCACATATTATTATGTGCCTTTTTCCCCACCACGCCAAAGCCACTTACAATTTGGATTGTTCACCTTCAACCACATTACAATACCAGAAAGTTTAGCTTTCAAGAACGATAAGAAATTCGAATAATGGGTCCCGAAATCGACATTGGTTCATTCTGGAAACGGTATTTTCACAGTGAAGAGGATGCCAAGCAAATCGACATTTTTGACTTGATCACTGCTTCGATCACAGTCGCCTCTTTCAAGAAACCAAATGAGTTTCGCTCAAGAAGGTTGCAGATTATGGAGTCCCTTTTCACCGATGATTCTAAAGCCAAAAAGGGTTCGCGCCTGATTGTGAAAAATCCTAGTAAAATTAATCAGGAGCGATCTATCATAATCCAAGGTTGCAAAGATCAGGCATGCAAGGACGAGATGTTTTCAAGGCATAAGAAATTTGATAATCTTGAAAGAGAACTTGATGAGTGTGCTCATCCAATTGGATTTTACAACGTTAACCTGCCAGACAAGAAACGGAAGGCCGAAGTATCCAAATTATGCAGATCGCGAACAACGTTCAAGGCAGACAAGAAAAGAAAGGTTGAGGAAACAAAAGGCAAAGGGGGCATGGATTCATACGAATACAAATTTGAGGTCTCGATAAGAAGATTTGAGGGCAAAAATCAGCAAATTGAGAAAGCCAAGAGAAGGGTGCAGATTTTGGACATAGTCTCGCTGCCAAGGTTGGGTCGTGATGGCAAGCCAAAACGAGGGTTTGGGAGCCGCGTGAAGAAGATACAGAATGCAAGGTTGTAGGAATCAATTATAAATGTTCTTTAATCTTTTGAGGTTTCTGATATAAATTGAATATCTAGAGACTTTCAATTTTTTTGGTATGAAAAAGGAACTGATAATATATAGCACTAATAATCATTCCGCGAGTGACCGATTCAGTTTGGAACAACCTCGTGTGACTATTCACCCGGCGAGGCAGTCGACCCCCATAGAGGCCGCTAACCGCTACGCGGCCGTCGACCCCGCCCGCGTACGACCGCCCACCCGGTGAGGCCGTCGACCCCGATCGCGTACGACCACCCACCCGGTGAGGCCGTCGACCCCCGCAGGGCCGCCTATCGCCATTCCACATGAGGCTCTCTACTTTCCCCTAGGTCACCTGCCATCGTGAAGTCAAAACCACCCCCCGGACACACACATGACAATGAAACGGGCAAAAACCACCCCCCGAAGAGCGTGGGCATCCCCAACTGTCAAATAAGTGGGGTGAGTGGAGAACAGAACGTGGGGTGAGTGGAGAACGTGGGGTGAGTGAAGAATGTATGTGTGGGACACGATACCACCCAGCACCTATAAATACCCCCAAGGTAAGAATATTGTAGCTTCTTGAAACCCGAACTCTTGAACTGAGAATATACAATTCACTTACTCTTTTCAGACATTAGCTGATTCTTACGCCGGAGGTACAACGGGGGACAAAAGCCCCGCCCTCATTTTGCAGGTAGCTTTCTCTGATCGGAACAGTCGGAACACCAGTCGGAACACCAGTCGAAACACCAGTCGGAACAGTCGGAACACCAGTCGGAACACCAGTCGGAACACTCTACACGTCATCGTTGTTGTGGAGGTAACTTGTGATTATTTCAGGAACCATGTAAACTGTTAACGGGAAAATATTTGTTTCAGTTTCCATTTAGCAATGTTGATATACTATTGAGTTTACTTTAGATTTATGAATGGAGTTTAATTTAGATTTATGCAATTTTGTTTTTAATTGTTAAATAATATTTCTATTTGTGATGACATTTTCTCACTAATATTATGCAATTCTTCTCTAATTATTGTCCCTAAAGATGACGGATGCATTGAACAGTTACACATTAGATTATTGATATTATATAAAAAAAAGCTGAATGTACCGCTTTTTTGACAACCCTGTCATATGAGAGTGGAGCCCACAATCGCGGGCCCCATCCCCATGTGAGAGGATTGTCAAAGTGAATGTACAAAAGGCTGTACATATAGCATTTCTCTATTATATATGATAGAAATTTAAAAATGGAAATTCTCAAGGCTTGAAATGTTCGTCAACAAAAATAAAGTTTGATGCAACGTAAGAAAAAGGTAAATAACTTCCATATGAATTCTGAAACTAGAAACGTATGGTTAGTAAGGATGATTGTTATCATGGACAGTAATTCTCAAAAAAATAAAGTTGAGATAAAAGTGTAAAATGATGTGAAGGTTAACGACAGCAACTGCAATTTCATCGATGAATGGTATAAATTTCATATCTGACCACTAAGCTTTCAACTCAATTTCAATTAGGTTATTGAACTTTAATATGTGTTAATTAAGTTAATTGAACTTCAATTTATTTTAAATTGAGTTACTAAGCCCCCGTTCGAGGAAAATTATTTAGACAAAAGAATGAATTTTTTTACCGCTAACCATCACATCCAGCTGAATTTATTGACTTTTCATCTCTTGTGTGGGGCCCAGTTGTGTGTCCAACAGCTAGAAATTTCATTTTAATGAAACAAATAATTTGTCTCAAACAATGCCTAAATTTTAATTGACTCTAATTTACTTAAAAATTTCACCCATCCATCACATGATGTTTCTCAAATTGCTCAATTGATTGTCATATCGAGCTGGATCTTTCATGTAATCAATGCATGACATACTAATCAACCACTACACGATAACATAAAAGTTTTGAAAAAATATTATTGTAACTATTAGTTTAAAGACATTGTATTAACCTACATTTTCACATGTCGTGTAGTAATTATGGAGAATATCAATTATATGCTATGACTGTAAATAAATTTTATGTGACTTATTTGTGAAATTAAAATTTGGTGATCTAATTGAATATTTTTGGAAAGTTCGATGACTGCGGATGAAATTTACCCCGGAGGTTGAAGCAATTAGAATACCACTAATCTAGTCTATAATTATATCTAAATATCACATGAAATGAGAATCAATTTTTGGACCATTATAACCCTACTACCTACATGTCCTATTAAAATTCAATTATTTATTCACATGCATGTATAATAATAATTAACATTTATTTATACTTTGTAGATTTATTTATTTACATGCATGTATAATAATAATTAACATTTATTTCTATTTCTACATTCATTGATTCAAATTAATTAAATTTCATGTTCATTAATTTATTTGATTTTTCTTATGAGTTGTAGATTTAAAATGAATTCATCTCTCAACTATTTAAATTGTATTCACAAATTGATTTTTGTTACATTTCAAGTATCAAATATTTAGCTTTCGCACATCATGGAATCAAAGACTATAAGAAAATTATCTGCGTATGAAAATGAATGGTCCATTGAAGTGATTGTTGTTCGAAAAGGTTTGGTCAAATCTTATTCCAACAATAATGGAAAATTTGATATTTCGAAGCTCATCCTAATTGACAATAAGGTAATATATCTACCACGATAAGCCTTATACTTAATATTTCTAAATTCATCTTCGAGGTCCAAATACTTCCATGGCATAAATATTTCATGTCCTACATATGTGAAATCTGGATTAAAAAGTCATATTAGTCATATAAGTGATTAAGTAACTTGTTAGTTTTGTGAGAATTGAGATGGCTTTTTTGATTAAAAATTGTGAGATGATTATGTGGTATATTCATGTTTGAGTTTATTCAATTTTGTATATTAGAAGTAACATAGTATTTGATTTCTCTACAGGGTTATAAAATTAAAGACGTGTTATTCAATGATGCAATTCAAAAATTCGATGTTGTAATTGAAAAGGGAAAATATTACATTATACGAAATGGAAACGTAAGACCTGTCAACGGGAAGTATCGAAATGTGAACGATGAAATCGAATTGTCTTTCACAATTACAACGGAGGTAGAAGAGATTAAAGAACGTATATGTTATAAGATATCAAACTCTTTTATCCAATTCAATGATGTACAAAATTTCGCTAGCGGAGATATCATGATTGATAATTATACTTTTCAGTCAAATACATTGTTTACAATTATGTTCGGATAGTTTTACTAAGTATTAGTTCAAAAATTCAAAAAAATATTCCCACATTTTATAATCAATTCCTTTTTTAATGATAGCTATTTAAGGAAATGAAAAAAATAAACTTCACATGACATTAGTAAAAGTATTGGTGTAGAAATTAATAATGTCTACGACTGTTTATTGGTTAATGAATTATTTTTTGTTAAATTTTTTTTCTTTGTTTTCAGATATTATAGGATTGATATTCAAAGTAAAACATGTATTCTTCATCAACATTAAGAGGCCAAGTGAAAGAAACAGGAAGTGATTCTCCTAGACAATGGGTAAATATCATCCATAAAATCAAACAAATTTTGTTAATGAAATAAAAAGAAGATAAACTTTATAATATTATTTACTCAATAATTTTACTCTTAGTATGTGTGTAATAAAATGAATGGATCTGTGATCCTACTACAAGCTGAGCTAATATATATAACACATGAATTTCTTTTTTAACATAATGTTTATTTTACACTCTCCCACGACATATGTCACTGTTTATAATGCATTTCAAAATAACGTGCAACGCACGTTAACCTTTGACTAGTTATA
>CAIGRB010034030.1:28951-50463 GCA_903798255.1 Fraxinus quadrangulata | reverse complement strand
TACCCGTACCGATACTCATACCCGAATCCGAGCATCATAGGTTGTGCCCCAAGGCATTAATGGCTCATCTAGAAATTCAGTAGGATCTGTCAAAGGTGATGCAAGCTCGTGAAGATGAAAGTAGAGATATCAAATGAGTGCGTTTCAGGTATTTGGAATTGCTGAGTCTAACTTACTTTGTGTTATTTGATTTTGTTATTAGTAAAGTGGATAGAATGTGGAATTGTTGGTGTTATATAACAGCGTTTTGGAAATATATTATACTACGTGATAGAAAATTGGCTGGAGACTGTTCATTGACGTTGTCCTCAAATCTTATTTTAGTTGTTGGTTGAATGCTAATTATACTAGCTCTATAACTAGTTACGTTACTCCAGAACTGGAAAGTACTAACTTCTATATTTTTCTGTCATTGTATATGTAGCCTTGAAAGATTCAAAGACTTGGTGGTCAAAGAACTGGAAATAAGTTTACAACATTCGTGGAGCCCGTTTTGAGGAAGCGCTATCCAAAGCGTTGACCTTGAAATCTGCCTCTTAATTAAGGATTTGTTGTCATTATGTTGATTTTTCAATTTTATTACTCTTGATTAAGGCTTGATAAACAAGGCCATGACTGGTTTTTGGATTCCTTTCAATGGAAATATTTGTCAGAATCCTCGCCATTTTACTTAGAACTGAATGTTACACACTAATGAACACCAGGAAGTGGTGAAATTTTTATTTTTGCATGCCTCGAAATTCTCACACTGCACAAGACTTGAATCTCCTTAAACAATACTTAATACTCGTGCGTTAAATTAATTGTCTACTTATTTGGTCGTGGGAATTGTTATTTTCTCCATACAAAGTCCAACTTCACTCATGAAGTTGGATTTTTGAGATTACATCGAACCATTATGCCTTTCAAGTTTGGCATTTCTATTTTTACAAGGGTAAGAAGCTATCATTTTATTTCGTCAAACCCACGTGATGTTGATATTAAAAGTAGAGGTCATGCTACGTACACATAGGAGTTGACATAATGTGAGTGGGGGTGGGGTTCATGTTACAGTATCGTGGGCTCCACCTCACTCACATTATATCAACCTCTATGTGTACACTTATGTACACATATATTAATCCTAAAATTAGTGACATACTAAATAGTAAGAAAAATTGTTAAATCATAAGTCTTGTATGTGGATTATACTCTATCACGAGTAGTCTGTGCTACATGAAAATGATATATTTTTCATAAAATCTTTCGAGTTGAATTTATTGAGCAAAAACTGCAAATAAATATAGATTAAATTGGGAGGACCTATCATAGTACTCCGAGAGTACCATTGGGAAAAATTGAATTTTATCTTTTTTATTTTTGATTTGAAATAAGTATTTTAGTTATAAATAGAATAAAATTAATTTCTCAATCAAATGACTAAGAATTTCAACTATATTTAGAGATTTGTATACTAAATAAATATCTTCGGTCTATGTGGAAAATATAATTTTTTTGTTATTTCTTCTTCAAACCGTTCAATTTTATAATTTTCCACATATTCCAAATTCTTCAAAACGAAGTTTTTGACTCCCAACTCTTCATAACCCCTATCTTGATTTCCACTGTGATTTGTTGTTCCACTTCTCAAGCTCCTCATTAAAATTGATAGAGATTGAAGTAGCTAGCATGCAACTCTAACTCGAATAAAAATGGGGAACAAGATCAACATCATCTTCGCAAATGTGATTTGCCCAATCAAGGTTACTGAACATTTTTCGTTTTTATCTTGGGCCTCTTTTTGGTTATTTGCCAAATACATGAAAAATCGTCAACAATATGCAATTTGTGTGGAGAGCATTTCATTCACTTTTTTTTTTTTTATATTATTCTTTTAGTTAATATGAATTTGACTATATTATTGTTTACAACTTTTTGCTTTGTGGGAAAATTTCGAAGTAATTTCACACTTGTTTTTTTATTAAGTATATTATTGTTAATAACTTTTACTTTGTGGGAAATTACGGTGTAATTTCACGGAATTTGTTCTTTTGAGCTATACATTAATTTGTTCTTTTAAGCTATACATTGTGGCAATTTAGCAGCAGAGCTCCTCTATATGTCACTCGACGAGCATTTGAATCCACATGTTGAGAAAGTCAAAGGTCCTCACCATGATTCTTGTCAATATTATAAATTAGGGAACAAATATATTGTAATGTATTACTTTCCGTCTTTCCATCAATTAGTAGCAGATTTGTAGGAGTTAATTGAAAGGCTGAAGAGCTATATATACATGTAAATTATATACAGATTATTATTGAATAAAAAGATTATTCATTCTATCACATTTCACATGGTATCAGAGCTAATATGTGAGAAAATTCTGAACAAAACCTGGCTAATGACTCTGCTAGCTTTTTCTTCATTCATCATTCTAATCACCCGGGGATGATGCTTGTTTCCACTAAAATTACAGGTTAAAATTATGGCACTTGGCATCGTTCCATGTCAATTGCACTCAGTGCGAAGAACAAATTTGGGTTTGTTGATGGGAGCGTCAATAGCCACCCGCAGATAAGAAGCCCACAGAATCTGCTCTTTTGCAGCGGTGCAATACATGATTCTTATGTGGATCCTCAATACGCCCTCCAGGGATCTCGCCACCAGTGTGGTATATATAAAGATAGCCAAAGATGTTTGAGATGATCTCTGAGAACGTTTTTTTCCAACATAACGTCTCGCCTCTTTGAAATTCAATGTGATCGTGCACGCCTTACACAAAACTAACAACCCATCAATGTGTACTTTACCAGACTTACGAGCTTGTGGGATGAGATGGATTCTTACCAAACTATCACACCGTGTTCTTGCTGTGCTATGAAGTCCAATCGTGAACAAGCTGAGAGAAGCAAGGTGCTGCAAGTTTTAACGGGATTAGATGATTCTTATTTTGCTATTCGTGGACAAATATTGTTGATTCAGCCGCTGCCTTCTATTCGGTCTGTTTATTCCATGTTGACACAAGAAGAGAAATAGAAAGACATGGCTACTAGGGCTAACATCATCGAACCTGCAGCCATGCTGGAAGCTTAATGGCTATTCGCCGAGACATTGCCTTCATGGAAAATCTCCTACTGCTTCTGGTGGTTTCAGCGCTCCCAATGGACATGAAAAGAAAGGGAGCAGAATATCATCAGTTAACAACATGACAACAAACTCTTCTTCGCACATTCTTACTGCAGACCAGTTTCAGCAACTTTTGTACATAATGAGCCAAAAATTAGGAAATTTGCCCTTACCGCTGCCCCCTTATGGAGCCATTTTCCGGCAACCCACGGCCACTTAAACCGTCGAATATTGGTACCAGTGGAAAACCCTAAATGCCCTCTTAAATTACCACCCAACATCTCCCTCTAACACCAACTATAGTGGCCGGAATCAATGCACAAATTATACATCTTGAAAATCTGAAAACTGCCGGAATTGCCATTTTCGGCCACCAACTTGATCGGAGCTCACCATTGACCCATTACCCATACCCAAAAGACCCCAACTATGGCCTCAATTTACCCAAAACAACATCTCTACAATCTGAATTACAAAAAACCGCCAGCCATGAAGAGTTTTCACCAGGGTTCGAACTTTTCAAATTTCGACGACGTCCGGTTGACCCACGGTTGCGGACCACCTGGGTCACCTTCCTCTCCCCCTGGCGCACCTAGCCTAGCCATGGGTCAAGCTAAATTAGCCCTCCAACAATCTGAAAATTGTAGAAATTGTCATCAACCAATTATGCCAATTACCAACCAAAATGCTGGTTTCAATTTACCACATGAATGTGAGCGCGATGGAGTTATTTCTGATCCAATTGATGGTATTCCTAATGTTTTTGTGCTAAATTTTTCCAAAACAACTGCAATTGGGGTTCAAGGGATCATACGTAACATGTCAATTGATAGAATTGATGATCAATTGAATCCTAATTTGATCTCTCAAGCCGCGGCTATTGTGCCCCCTTCAATTCCAAATTTCGATGACTACATTTCTTCATGTGATAAGGTACCACCACCAGTGAATTTTAGTCATGCTACTATACCTCCAGTATATGTGCTTCCGGTCAATACTTGACGAATCTTACTTCCAATTTTGAGCATCCTCTATGGATTCACCTCTATATGGAATTTGCAGCTTCTTTTGATGCAAATACACATCAAAATCGAATTTAGCCGGCCAAAAATGTTGGTACCAGGTCTGGTTTGACACCGGGTGTTGATTCACACAACGTCGGCCTATCGACACGTGGATCTCACGCACGACCTCCCTTGAGCACCTTTACAGTTCTGACTTCATCTAGGCCACTTGTTCTCTCTTCGGTGCTCCAGTTACTACTCAAACTCCACAAACATATGTTGCTGTTGTTAATAATAGATCGATTGTTACTCAGGCGGAGAGCAGTCAGAGGAAATCTTTCGCTGATGTCCTACGTACTTCTGAGGACTCTAGAGATTATAGTTTAGTTTCTAAGGAATCATACATCCATCATGGTGAGCTTGCTTTCTTCTTTGATGAATCAGATGAAAAAATTTTGGCGAAGGCATACAAGTTTACGCTTGTGGGTAAATTTATTCATTGCAAACCTTCTATGACCAAGGTACGCAAAAATTTTATACTCTTTGGTTTTATTGGTGTTTATGAGATTGACCTTATTGATGATACACATATTATTATTCATATGGCGCACGAGAATGATTATTCACGATTATTTCTCAAACTCACTTGGTATATTGATGGTTGCTCATGCAGGTTTTTAAGTGGACCCCAATTTAGTCCTAAGTATGAGGTTCCTATTGCTCCAGTTTGGATTTCATTTCTTTTGTTCCCTATTCATTTTCGGGCTAAGAGCACATTATTTGCAATAACTAAGGCTATTAGACTCCTACTTCGTATTGACGAAGCAACTTCTGATTTTCAACGACATAGTAAAGCGCTTGTATGTATTGAGGTTGATCTGGAATGTAAATTCCCTGATAGAGTATGGACTGAGAGGGAGAAGATTGGGGATATTGACAGCCTATTGTATATGATAAGGTGCCAAACTTTTACTTTCGATGTAGATATTTTAGACATTCGGATGAGAGTAGTTCAAGTGGTTTGCATCCTGCCCCACCTTCTATGGGCTCGGTTGTTGTTGACCCGACTTATAGGCCTAATCTAATTTTGACTAAGGAAAATGGTAAGATAAACGAGGTTGTGACTGCACCTCGCCAGAGATGGAGACCTATTAAGAGAAATCAAATAAGACAAGACTGTACATCAGAAGTTATTTCTCATTCTACTCCTTAAAATGTTACCACTATTGCTCATATTATCTCCGTCACTACAGTTACTACAACACAGACAGCTGCTAATCATATGGCTCCTAGTCTTTATACTACTCCATCTGTTATTAGCAATACTATTTTACATATTACTACCTCTATACTATCAGATCATTCTACAGTTGCTCCCATTAGAATGGATGGATACTCAGAGTTTTCCTGTTATTACATCAGCTCCTCATTTAGCAGTTCAATCTTCGGACCCCATCAGCAGTGCACTTATGATGGTTAGTTCTACATATTTTAATCCTCTCTTGGTGGATATATTAGAGAGGTTACAGGGTTATATGAAACCAAATGTTAATGTTATCTCTGCACATTGTCAGCAGAATACAGATCAGTCAGATTATGATACTTTTTCTCATATTATAGTTCATCAACAGGGTTCATATCGTCAATATTCTACTGATGACTTGGCTGGTATGGCTGGTAAGATAGATAAGAATGATTTTGTCCCAATTGGTCAAAAAAGAAATGTGAAAGCCACTGATATTTCATTTCCTAGGATGGTGACCAGGAGTCAGTCACAAGATACCTCTATACGCACATCTAGATGAGTACCATCATATGGAATGCGAGATGTTTAGCTAGTGTAGCTACTTGTCGGAGCTTGAAGAGACATACAGTTTCATCAGGTTTATCTTTTGGTTATATTGGAGCCTTTTGTTCTTCAGCATAGATTTGCATATATTCGACGATATCTGCATTTTGACACAGGAGTTTAGAATGTGTCGAACAAGATCCAGTGGTTTTTGGAACGCGGGGACTACTGTTATTGTTATTGTTGATCATCCACAATTCCTTCACGTTTGAGTTGAGGATCCTAGACTAGCGCATCTCATCTATCTGACTCATGTCTATGCTTCATATGACATAGCTATCAGGAGGGATTTGGGAGGGGGAGGGGTCTTCACCACATTTCTCTCGATATGGACGACCACTGGTTAGTGGGGGGAGACTGAACATTATTACACATGATGGTGAGCATTCTGGTCATAATACTTGTGATCGAGGTACTACTTATTTATTTAATATGATGTTAGATTGTGATTTGGAGGATGCTGGTTTCCTTGAAAATTGGTATACTTGGACCAATGGTCAAGTCAGAAAGAGACTGGATAGGGTGCCCATTAATTCTACAGATGCAGCACTCTATCTACAGCTTACAGGGAGATAGTTAAATTGGACTTCATCTGATCATTCGCCTTTATTACTTCAGTGGGTATCTGACGATGATTTGGAGCCTAGACCTTTCAGATTCCTTAACATTTAGACAAGCATCATGATTTTTCATCTTTGTGGCTCAGAAGTGGTCGCTCCCTACTCATCTTACGAGGATTCCTACTCTTTATGAGAAGTTCTTTAAGCTGAAACAAGGACTGGGCTTGTAGAATTGACATGTGTTTGGAGATATTTTCCATTGGGTACGAGATGATGAGGATCTGGTGGATGAGGCAGAGATAGTATATGATAGACTCTATACCGGAGCATCGTGACCTATTATATCATGCACATTCAATTTTGAATCAGACCTTATCTATTGAGGGTTTTTGGACGCAGAAGGCCAGTTCACATTGGGTATGTGAAGGAGATCATAATACTTGTTATTTCCATACGATAATTCAAGGACATATGATCAAATCGCGTATTACGTCCATCAGATTAGAGGCAGAAGAAGTCTTAGCTACTCCTACTGACATTCAAACTTCAGCTATTGCATTCTATCAGGATCTTCTATCTATTCCTATACAGTTATTGGACTCCATCTGATATCATCCCCAAGCTTTTGATGAAGGATGATAATTTTGTACTAAACCACATCCTTTTTTATTCACGAGGTACGGAATGCAGTCTTTAGTATAGATACCGACGTGTTGCCGTACGGATGGATTCTCATCCCTATTCTTCCAGCATTGCTAGGACACTATTCAAGATAATGTATATAGAGTAGTCTTGGACTTTTTTTATGGCAGCCATCTTCCATGGGGTTTTGCTGCTACTACGATAGTATTGCTTCCTAAGAGAGACGGTGCTTGCAGCTAGACCGACTTCAAACCCATCAGTTTATGTACAGTGTTCAATAATAATAAGCTTATTACTAAGCTTTTGAGCACTAGATTGAGTACACTATTACCACGCATTATCTCTCCTAGAGTGGGTTCATTCCTGGTAACCTAATTGGGGATAATGTTCTATTAGTTCAGGAGCTTCTCCATACTTTGGATGATAGAGTGTGAGGGGATAATACTATGTTAAAACTAGACATGGCTAAAGTATATGATCCCATAGATTGGGGCTTCATTTTTTTGTATTAGAGGCATTTAAATTTGATCAGATCTGGATCAATAGGATTAGGCGGTGCATTTCGGAGTGTCGTTTTTCTATACTCCTATATGGTCGTCCATGTGGTTTTTTCCTCCTCACGAGGGTTAAGACACGAAGATCTTATCTCATCATCCTTGTTCATCATAGTTGTAGATTACTTCTCACGCCTGCTCACTTAGAGGTTTAAAGAGTATCCAGTATGTGTTATTAACATGGAGGTAGTTCTTTTGTCTCACACCTTTTATTTGCTGATGATATGATCATATTCACCAAAAGGCTTGAAACAGTGTATCAGGAAGATTCTTGGTTGTCTGGAGCATTATGAGGGGGTCTCTAATTAGTTGGTGAATAGGGACAAGAGCGAACTCATTCTACCCAAATGGGCATCTATTAGTGAGATCAAATGATTAGAGATTTTGACTGGTTTTCAACAATAGCAGCAGCCGTTCACTTATCTGGGAATCCCCTTATTTGAAAAATCTAAGATAGATTTAATTAAATCAAAATTAAAATATGAATTTGAAATGAAAGATCTAGGTCAAAGTAAAAAAAAATTAGGTATGAAAATTAAAAGAGATAGAAACAATTGTACACCCTACATGAATCAATGTTCTTATGTGAATAAAGCACTTGAAAAAATTTATATACTTGAATGCAAACCTATTTCGCTGCATATTGAAAAATTACTTTGAACGGTAAAATGGGTTCATTGTGTTGTTCCAGATTGGCAGCACTATCTGGAATGGTTGCTTCCGATTCAATGTTATCAGGAATGGCTGGCTTAGGTTCATTTGTCTGTATGTGTGGGCTGACTTATCTTTGTATGGGCACTGGCTCAACATCTATTTGAGTGACGAGTGTCGGGCTAATATCGATGTTGTTTATATCATTAAAACTGGGATGTTCCTTTTGGAAAGGAAAAATGTTTTCATGAAATGTGACATCTCGACTTATAAAAATGTTCTTTAAATTAAGGTCATATAACTTATATTCTTTTTGCCCAAAAGGGTACCCAATAAAACAAAATTTTCCCTGAACATCACATTTATGTCGTTGGTGAAGATTATTGGCATAGGCTAAGCAATCAAAAGTACATAGATGTGTGTATGGAGTGTGACCAAATAATTTCTCATACGGCGTTAGGCCCGATAAGAGTGGAATGGAAATGTAATTAATGATATAGATAGATGTGAGTATACATTCATCCCAAAAATTCAATGGCATATGAAATTGAAAATGCAATGTTCGTGCAGATTGAAGGATGTGTCTATGTTTAAGTTCTACTGCCCCATTTTATAGAGACCAAGGAATGTTGAAAAATAATTCCATGATCACTAAATAAAGTGTGCATAGAAACAAATTCTCTCCCATTATCGGTTCTAATTATTTTAACTTTCTGGTGGAATTATGTTTCAGCATAGACAATAAAGCATTTGAGCAACGTTTATGTGTTAGATTTATGGCGCATGAGATTGACCTAAGTGTAGTGTGTAAAATAATAGTAAGGAAATAGCGAGCCCCAGAACACGATGGTATTCCATGGAGTCCCCAAATATCACAATTTATAAGTTCAAAAGCAAGCATAGTATTAATATGATTCAATCCAAAAGACAATCGAGTTTGTTTTGCCAAAGGGCAAATGTCACAATGTTTATTTGAAGAATAAGAAAATTCTTAGCTAACAATTACAAGCGCAAAGGTGAAGGGTGGCCAAGTTGGCGGTGCCATGTGATGGATAAGGCCTTTGGAGATGAAGTAGTTGTATGTGGCACCTGTCTTATGGAGTCCACCAAATAATAAAGTCCATTACGTTGTCGTCCCCAACCAATCATCATCCTCGTTTCCAAGTCATGTAAAATACAAAAATCAGGATAAAATGTTACTGAACATCCCAATGATCTAGTAATTTGACTGACAGGAATCAAATTGAGCAAAAATGAAGCTATCCAAGAACATTGTAAAGAGACAATTGGAGCCAAAATTGTGAGTCCCAACAGAATTTATAGGGACTCGAGTTCTATTAGGTAACGTAACTAGTGATAGAGATGGATTTGTCTATGTTTACGTTCTACTGCCCCATTTTGTAGAGACCAAGGAATGTTGAAAAATTATTCCAGATAACTAAAGAAAGTGTGCATAGAAACAAATTTTCTCCCATTATCAGTTCTAATTAATTTAACTTTCTGGTGGAATTGTGTTTCAGCATAGACAATAAATGATTTGAGCAACGTTTATGTGTTAGATTTATAGTGCATGAGATTGACCTAAGTGTAGTGTGTAACATCATCAATAATAGTAAGGAAATAGCGAGCCCCAGAACACGATGGTATTCTATGGGTCCCCAAATATCACGATGTATAAGTTCAAAAACATGCATAGTATTAATATGATTCAATCCAAAAGACAATCGAGTTTGTTTTGCCAAAGGGCAAATGTCACAAGGTTTATTTGAAGAATAAGAAAATTCTTAGCTAACAATTACAAGCGCAAAGGTGAAGGGTGGCCAAGTCGGCGGTGCCATGTGATGGATAAGGCCTTTGGAGATGAAGTATTTGTATGTGGCACCTGTCTTATGGAGTCCATCAAATAATAAAGTCCATTACGTTATCGTCCCCAACCAATCATCATCCTCATTTCCAAGTCATGTAAAATACAAAAATCAGGATAAAATGCTACTGAACATCCCAATGATCGAGTAATTTGACTGATAGAAATCAAATTGATCAAAAAGAAAGCTAGCCAAGAACATTGTAAAGAGACAATTGGAGCCAAAATTGTAAGTCCCAACAGAATTTATAGGGACTCGAGTTCTATTAGGTAATGTAACTAGTGGTAGAGATGGATTTGTAGTTGCATTAATTAATGGGAGACTAGATACATGGTCAGTAGAACCACTATCTATAACCTATTGAAGTTTTTTTTAAAAAAAAAAATTAAAAGAGGGTGTACCTCCAAGATTTTATTAATATGCCCTCACTTGTGGCGAAAGAATATCGTGATTACATGAAAATAATGAAAGTAATAAATGAGAAAGCATTAATTCCCTTACAATGAAAATAAATAACAAAGCATAAAGCAGTAAACAGGAAGTACTACTTCCTTTACCATAAAAACTAATGTAAATTAAAACAAAAATAAAAATTGAAAGTAAAAATAAAAATCAAACTCTGGCACTGGACAATCCAAGTTTGTCAATTTGTACCAGTGCCCTAATATGTCGTGGTAGGTTAAGTAGTCCATATACTTGATATCATCGATGATCTCAATCCTCAATAGCAAGAGCATTTGTAACTTGGTTTCCTTCTTCGTAAATGTGAGAAACTATATCTCTGTCAGGGACAGGATTTCATGTTGGGTTTCACGACTTTTATCATATGGGACTATGTCATTACATGTTCTTCGGATCATGCAGCCTCCTAAGGCTATCCTGAAGAAACTTGAGAGACTATAAAGGACCTCATTCCAGTAGATGTAGTTATTCAGGAGAGGATTGGATACCAGTTAGCTTCTCGTTGATAGTGTTGTTCTGAGACTGAGACTATCAATCATATTTTCAATGGCAGTAGCATTTCCATTCAGGTATGGCAACATTTTGGGGATATTTTTCAGATAACTATAAGTTCAGGAGAGGGAGTCAGACAGAAATTCTAGAGATGGAGGTATTCTGGATGTTATGTTCATTGTGGACATGTTCGCATTATCATTTCTCTACTGATACTTTGGTATCTATGGACATCGATGAATGATACAAAGCATAGAGGGATTCACAACTAGCCGACGTATCATTTGGAGGGTCTATCGCATGATCTCTTTTCTTCATATGGGAGGACTGGTTCGAGTGGTGCATTGACGAGGGGATTTGACACTTGCACCTATATTTAGTATTTTTATGGACCCATCTTTCCCATCTCTCCCTATTCTAGTTTGGTGGCGTACTCCATCAATCGGATCTATCAACATCAATAATGATGGATGGGTCAATGATGGTTTTACGAGTGGGGAGGTATCATCAGAGATCATGCATTACACTGTATCAAGCTTTTTCAGCTTTGTATGAATTATGCTTGATATTAGAGGCATAACTCCGGGCTATTCTTGATGGGATTTTACTAGCTCAAGGACTTGGTTTTTAGCGATTTGGGTTGAGTCTGATTGTATAGTAGTTATTCATGAATCAAAATTGCTATTAAAAAAATCCAAGTTTCGAACATATGAGTTAAATTTCTTGTAACATTTCTGGGGTGCTTGTTTCAAGCCATAAAGAGACTTTTAAATAAACAATCCTTTTTTGATTTATAGTTAATTTCAAAACCTTTTGGTTGACTCATATATATCACTTCTTCAAGGTCACCGTTTAAAAAAAAAATTAATATCAAGCTGATCCAATTCTCAGTTAGAGTGGGCAGTCAAGGCAAGTAAAATTCTGATATATGTGTATTTAGCAGCATGTGAGAATGTCTCAATATTATCAACACATTCTCTTTGTTTGAACCCTTTAACTACTAGTCTAACTTTATATCTCTTATTTTTAACATTAGGCTCATCATCTTTAACTTTGTAAACCCATTTACAATCAACTGTTTTCTAGTTCCTAAACCTATTAACAAGGATCCAAGTTTTGTTTTTAATCATGGAATCCATTTCATCTTTCATAGCTTCTTTCAAAAGATATGGTTCTTTACAATTAATAGCTTCTTCAAGTGTAGTAGGTTAGTCCAAAGAACAGAAAAGGGTCACAAATTCACCATTGCTTATTCTAGTAGAAGAGAATCTATATCTTCTGCTTCTATCCCTAGTTAGCTGATAATCAGTGAGAGTAGAAATTTGAGGCTAAACTTCATTTTCAGATTCAGTTTGAGTTCGATTTTCTTCAGATTGAGAAGTTTCCACCTCAATCGTATCATTAGGTTCAATGGGATTATCTTCTTGATCTTCTAAAACGGGTTCTTTGATAAAAAGGAGCTTCAACAAATTTTAAATTTGAAGAAACACAAGGCATGTCATTTTCATTAAAAATGACATCCCTGCTGATTAACCTTGAAATCATTTTTCTCTTTAACCCAGAGTCTATAATCCTTAGTTTCCTCTTCATAACCCGGAAAATACATTTTAAAGATCTTGGTTCAAGTTTACTTTCACTTTGATGAGAATAGGTTACACAGCCAAACATCTTAAGATTGGAATAATTTGAAGACTTACCAAACCACAATTTTTTAAGAACTTGAAAGTCAATGGCACTTGATGGGGTTCTGTTAATCAGATATGTGCATTTTTCATAGCTTCTCCCCAAAGTAATTCGGGAGGACCAGAACTTAGCAACATACATTTGATATTTTCTAATAAAGTTCTATTCATCATTTCAGTAATACCATTTTGTTAAGGGTGTATATTACAACTCTATGTCTTAAAATTCCTGATTCTTTGTAAAACGAGTCAAATTAAAAATTACAAAATTCAATGTCATTATTTGTTTTAAGTGCTTTGACTTTCAATAATCAATTTTCATTGCTTCAAATCTTGAAAGGTATTAGACTTACCCTTTAGAAGAGAAGTCCATAATTTTCTTGAAAATTCAACTATTATAAGTAAATAGAATCTAAATCCACTAAGTGTATTTACAGATACTCGACCCCAAAAGCCAGCATGTAAATAGTCAATAATAGAAGTGGACTTATGAATCCCAATTTTGAAAGTTAGTTTATTTTGTTTTCCAATAATACATTCTTTAGAAAACTTTGGTTTTAATGTCATCATTTCCAAATTATCCAAGTTTATTAAGAATTAAAAGTCCCTTTTCAGTAATGTAGCCAAGTCTTTTATGTTAGATTAGAGATATGCCTGAATGAGGATTTACAGTTGCACAGAGGTTCAGCCTGCAAGGTATAAATTCCATTAACTTTAGGAGAAGATATTATTTCCTTATCATCAAGATTTATTTTAATAAATCCCTTATGAATCCTTATATTATATTCATTATCTAATTCACCTAAGAAAATTAGATTTCTGGGAGGTCAGGTACATACCTAGCCTCAACCAATTCAAGAATGTGATTGTTTTTTACTAAATGGTTAAGTTTTTCAATTCCTTTTATCCGACTACTCGTGTCATTACCCATATAAACTTGTCTACCATTTAAATCAACAAATTTAGCGAACCATCTTTTTATAGGACATATATGAAATGTGCATTCAGAATCAAGAACCCATTATTTAAAGTTTCTTCTGGCTGCAGTTACAAGGACTACTCCTCATATATCAAAGTCATTATTGTAGACAATAGCAAACCTGTCAAAATTTGATTTATCTTTCATATCAGAAGCCCTTTTTAAGCAATCTTTTATTGAATGACTAATCTTTTCACAGTAATAATATTTCTTGACTTTATTCTTAGGTTTTCTTTAGTTCTTATTCTTATCTTTGAACTTGAGACTTTGGAGTTTACCATTCTTATAAGAGTTATTCTTGCTGAAATTATTTTTCCTTTTTTGGTTCAATATCTTTTTTATATTCGATCATTCTCACTTCTAGAATCCCTAAATTCAGATTTTATTTCAAGTTCTCTATTCCTAGAAGTTGAGACTATAATATTAACAGTAAGATCCTCTCTCCTATACTCTAAAGCATTTCTAAGCTCCATGTACTTATCACCTAATGAATTTAAGAGGGCATCCACTTGTTGATCATCAAATAATTTCTCATAACAGTTACATAAGTCTTAAATCAGTTGTGTGAATTTATCATATTTTTCTTCGAGGCTAGAGGAGGAATCAAACCTAAAGTTATAGAATTTTCTCAAAAGATAACACTTTTTTGTCATTGTCTTAGTTAGGTAAAGGGGCCCTAACTTTGCCCATAGTGTTTCAGGTGTGGTAGTTTCCCTAATTTTCCTTATCACAAGATAAGTGAAGAAAAATAGAACTCCAAGCTATCTCATCTAATTTTTGCCTCCTATAGGCACTAATCTCAGTTGCCCAACTCCCATCAACAGCAACAGCGCATATCTGTTGGAACTACAGAACCCTCATCTTTTGGCGCTAGAGACTAAAGTCTCCAGTACCATTCCACATTTCAACCTCAAACTTATGTGTAGTTGACATTTTAACAAGTAAAGTCACAAAACCAAATACATACCACACATACAGTAAATAACAATCAACCAATGTGAGAAATTTACAAAATATATAAATCTTAAAGGAAGAGAACAATAAAGTGATTTCTACTTACCATACAATTTACAAGGAACTGTAAAGCGGATTATATAATCCAGATTCACCTTAATAACAAGTACTGTTGATCAATACAAGAAGTTTATCAAATTAAACTGTAAATTTGACAAGTTTAAGAAGTGAAGACCCTTTAGTCTATTGTTCCCTCAAATTCTCAAGTCCTCGTAGAAGATCTTGGACAAAGGTAAACACTAGCAAATCTCGTATCTTAATAATCAATTCAAATTCAGACAATATCAAGAATTTGAATTAAAAAAAACATAAGAGAGTAAGAGAGAATACTAGAGTTTGGAACTTTAAAGTTTCAAAATGAATGGAATGATTAAAGAATACTAGAATCTCCAAATTATATAAAGAAACCCAACGAGTCATGGTAACTTAGCAGAACTCAAGAAGTGAGTCAGGTAACCAGAAAGAATCAGATTGAGTAAGCCCAACTTACCAGTAACCGAAACGAGTTATGAAAGATATCACAACTTAAGTAGAGAGTTATCAGTGGAATCGCCAAAAAACTTAGTAACAAAAACAAGATTTTTCTACATTCGAACAAGTTAAAGGATTTTCCAGAAGAAGTTCCAAAGAAACCTCACAAAGATCAACAAAATGTTCAATATCTCTCTAAGCTAATCCAAAAAACATGAAGTCTTAAAAAGATCCAATCAAAAGTTGAATTGAAGGTAGATCAACAATTTCTTTTCAAAAAACAAACTTTCTTTTCACAAATCTTTCAAGAATCAAAATGATTTTTCAGTTTTGCAAACTTTTGAAACTAGGGTTTCAAGAAGTCCGAGAACCCTAAACACCTTTTTGTGAAAAACCGCTTTGATACTACTTGTTCGTCCCAACGAGTTTGTCAAAACAATAAAAAATAAAAAAAGTTTGCAGAAAAAATAAATCGCAAAATTAAAAGATTCAACACAAAGAAATTTTGATCTACTAAGAGGTATGAATGTTCATGTACTCAAAACATTACTCACCTGTTGAGCATTTACAAGTAAATATACCTCAAATACACTAAAATCAGCAATGAATGTCTTAGAACAAATATATGAAGAAACTGTTATATATTTTTCATCATTTTGCATGTTCTTTTGTTTGCGAATGTTACTAGTGTTTGCCGCTACGCAACGGGGATCGACCTAAATTTTATTCCAACAGATGCGTCCATTCATTTCTAGGGACACACTATTCAAACGGTTGCCTCCACTTCTATATATTCTGGGCGAATTCTCATTTGCAAACACATTAAAAAAATCGTTTCTTATCTTCTTTCTTTTGGCATCATCAGTTCTTTATAAAAGTGTTTTCTTGGTTTGATCAAATAGTCACAATTTGAATCAAACGCCTCCATTGTATCCTGAGAGAGATTTTCTTTTATACCCCACTCGTGACCTTGTTGGATAGGGGAGAAACATCTCTTAAAAGATAACGTTTTCGTGCCTTGGAGTTCATTATTTTCCAGATTTTCCTACATATTACAAACAGTTTTAAGAGATTTCTTCATTGTTTTACTCTCGCCTCATATACAAAGTTTACCACAATGTAATGTAATCAATCTCACATTCAAAGAATCCACTCAAGATTTACAGAGATTGTAGATTTAACAAAGAAAAACAAAGAGCCAAATGAAAACCCTAACTAATACACACCACACTCATGAAAATAGGCCAGAGTACCTTTTATATGAACCCAAAAGATCAGATCAAATGCCTACAAATGCAACACTTGTAAGGCCAGATCTCATCACCATTGTAATGGAACAGCGCGTTTCCAAGCATGCGACTTTGCGAGTTACAGATCAAACCCGGATTGCACATAATAGGTCCATGTCCAAAGGTCCAAGTGAAATAGTAAGACAGCCCAATAACTAAAAATTGTAGCTGCGGCCTAGAAAGGAACTGAGTCATTGACGAGAATACGTGAAATTGATATACATCTGCCAGATGGAAAAAGCCTGTTGGGCTGCGTACAAATTCTTTGATTTGCTCTTCACGGTGGGATGGGTAGCAGCAGGGTTAGTGATCGAATTTGTTGGAGAAAAACTGGGAAAACACCATCTTTTATGGTAATGCTCGACTAAATGATTAACTTGTTAGTATGCCATTTCCTGCCGGATGAAAGTTGTCAAAGTATGCCATTTCCTGCCGGATGAAAGTTGTCAAACTGCGGCTTGAAAGGATGGTGGTTTTATTGCAGTGGATCTATCCATAGCTTCTTTAGTTAGCTTGAAGCTCGAATGGTTTTTTCTTTTTGAATTTTTCTTCAATTTTGTTGTCTCATTAAACAGTTTTAGGTTGATGTAAGACGAAAGCGTGAATAATAATAAAAAAAAGTTGTTCATAATACACGAATGAGTATAGCTTGAAATTAGTTCGAACGGACATGGGAAATATTGAAATCCGCCAACAACGGAAAAACTAAATTATTATTAATGAAAAACGACTGGAGGCTTTCAAACATATATTTAAAGAATCAAAACAAAACCTTATTAAATCGAAATACTAATTCAGTATACAAATCTGAATAAAACAAGAAAAATTGCACAAATGACGAAAATATTATTAAACTGACTCAATCCTCAAATTGACTCCTAAACAGTGGAATTTGACTTTGAAATTTTTACTATATCACCAGCAAATTTCCAGGTTCAGAATCAAGTGCTCGCAAAAATTTGACACTCAAGCTAAAAATTTTGCGACTTTTCGTAGATCCGTTATCTTTATTATTTTTAATTTATTTATGATTTTCTCTTCTAATTGATCCACACGTATGTTAGGATAGTTAAGTTGACATCAGCATTATTTTCTTCAGTTAAGCATGTATATTCATTTTACAAACACGTAATAGAATGAATATAAAGTTTCAATTCTCTCCACAATTCCTTCTTGCATTTACTAGCTGAAACATGTCAGATTCAAAATCTTATAATTTTCTTCATTGAGACTATAGTTTATAAAATGCTTGATGAAAACTTGCTTGTGTCATGAGGAAATGGGTGGTGAGAGTAGTGTCAAATGGATAAGACCATCCAATTAGGGCCATGTCCCCAAATGGTTAGGGTTTGGTGGAGTGGATGCCAAGTCTTTCTACGAAGAAGATGAAGGGAATTTACAAAAATAAGGTGGTGGTGATGGAGTCGACTTTTATGACCAAAAATTAGTGGATCAAATTGGCATCAGAAAAATGGTCTTTATGACCAAAGTTTAGTTTAATGTGCACTTCCAATCCTTCCACTATAAGCTCCTCGATCTGCATAAAAGGGAAGGAAATTCTCCGTTACCCATATAATGTTCCAAGTAATGTGTTTTTGGATGGAAAAGATGAATGTTCCAACTTTTTCAGGAACTATCTATCTAGAAGTCTGATAGACTTTGGAGTTTGGACTATTAGACTTCAAAAAGACCCCTAAAAATTTTAACAGCAAACCTCAAAAGGTGAAAAAGATATTCCTCGAAGCAAAAGAGCATAATGGTTACTTCAGCACCACATATACGGGATTAGCACTACATTCTATCTTATATTAATCTACCATTTATTTTTATATATTATGTTAATTTAGCTAGGTCTTGCTCTTAGCAATGATCAGTTGCTTCTGATTTAGTCCTTGTTTGATGGCCTTTAAAACCCAGAAACAAAATTTTGCGTTTTTGAATAGTAAAGTTTTTGGAGAATGTGGTTAAAAAGTAAGGAAAAATTTTGATTTATGTGTAAAATATTTTATTGTGTGATTGTATGATTGAAAATAACTATGTAGAATAAATAGTTTTTAGATAATTGTTGTCAAAAAATGGCTTAATTTGACTACATTGTAAGTCTCCTTTTAATTTGAATTATTGAGTTTGAGACCTTTTTCTTGAATCTAGATCTCACAAAACCATTCATTTCAGTTGAATTTCGGACAAAAAAATTTCAATCAAATTCGAATAAAAGCATTCTCTACCTAAAGAGTTTATAAGTAGATTAATAGCCTGTTTGAGCCCCCATTTTTATTAAAGAATGCATTTTGGAATAGTAAATTCATGGAGAATGTGTGGTTAAAGAATTAAGGAAATTTTTTGGATTTGCATATAATATTATTTTATTGAATAACGTATAGTTGAAAAGAAGAGAAAAAAATATATATTTTGAAAATAATGAGAATCAAACAAGTGCATGCAAGTTTTGAAATATAAAAAAAATTATCGGTGAAAGTATTTATTTTTTTAAAAGTGAAAGATAATAAGTTACTTATTTGACGAGTTATTTTTTTTTAAAAAAAATACTTTTTCCTTACTTAAAATTAAGAAAGAAAAAAAAGAGAATTATTTTTTATCATATTCAGTAATAAAAAGTTCGTTAAAAGTAACTTAATTAACATTATTATTATTATTATTGTTGTTGTTGTTGTTGTTGTTGTTACTAAAGTAACTACTATAATTATTATTAGGATGTTTTTTATTACGAGTATGGAATTTGTATAAAAATAATAATTTTTGAACAAATTTAAGGTACGTTTAATTGCAAATATCGAATTTACATTGAAAGAAAATATTTTTGTACGTTTAATTGCAAATATCGAATTTACATTGAAAGAAAATATTTTTCTGGTAATTAAATTACTCAAAACTTATTTGTATGAAAATTACTAATTAAATATGTTTGATTGATTTAGTTTTCAATCTAGAAAATATTAGGAAAAATTGCAGTAGTGGTTCCTAGCCTTTGTGCCAACCACAGTTTCCAAACTTTAAAAAATATGTACTTGGGTCCAAATGAAAATCATCTATTTGACCATTAATCGACCACAATAATAATTTTTTCCAAAGGTAATAAAGGTAAAATAATAACTTTGCAATTTTAATATAAAAATATTAAAAAAGAAAAAGAAAAAAGGACTACTGTTACCCCCACCCCGCCCATGAAATCGTCAAAGTCGGCACCACCGTTCCAGCACCGACATTACCCAACGCTATCCAATACCACTGCTTCAAACACATACCGCTAGCACGACAGTCCCACCACAAATCGCTACACTACCTCGTCAATCCCATCGCAAACCATTGACACCACCATTGTTAATCCCAACATACAAGAAACAAAATTAACTTTTAACCTGTAAATAGGATTAACATCATATAATCAAATAATTGAAGAAAATATGTACTTGCGGGCTGTATTCGGGTTCCATTTCCAATCGGAACATGGCCCCCAAATTTGGCCCCGACTTTTACATTTAAATAAAATTGAGCATTTGAAGAACTAGAGGCGAGTGTTTGTGAGTTTTCATCAAGGAACTAGGTGTTCTCTCGCGGAATGTAATGGACAGGACGAATGTAAGTTGGTTGGTGAAGTAGGTGAATAGTGAGTTTCTGCATAATGTTTGGAGAAGAAGATGAATATGGGATGGGTAAGTACAAGTAGAGGAGAATATGTAATGGGCTTGGGAGAGAAAAGAGAGGGACAGTTTAATAGCCGTCGTCGACAAAAAGAATAAGAAGATGATGAAGATGGAAGGGTGTGGGGTGGATAGGTGGGATTTTTTTTAGTTTAATTGTTCTAATTGTTAATATTTGAGAAAATGTAAATATACTATTTTGCCATTTTTAATTTGATCAAAATTGAATAAATTTTGATTTATGAGGTCAACTCACGATCAAATGGATGATTTCTATCCATTTGAACCTTTGTGCATATGTTTGAAAAGTTTGGACTGTGGTCAACACAAAATAAAGTTAGGGTAAAGTCAACAAAAAAGTAAAATGTTAGGAATCGCTACTGCAATTTCTTTCAAAATAATTATAATCTATAATATATTAAATACCAAATAAAGTGAGAATTATTTTTTGGACAATTTTAACCCTACTATAATTTAATTATTTCAATATTATCTTACTTTTCTTTTTAATATATATTCAATTGAATATTAATTATTAAACATGCACGCAAATAAATAATTGAATCGTACGTGAACAATCAGATTCATTCATGAATATAGAATTTAATTAATTTGAATTAATGAATATAGAAAAAATAATGTATTTACATAAAACAAATGGGGTGTAAGTGAACCAACGTGAAATTTAATTAACTTCAATTAATAGATATAGAAAAATAATAATTTATATCATTTAAACAAAGGGGGTGTACATGAACCAACATGAAATTTAATTAATTTGAATTAATGAATATAGAAAAAGAATAATTTCTTTACATTTAGACAATCATAAATTAAATGAATAATATTGAAATTAAATAAGTGTGCATGAACTTGAATAATGTATCTACTCCTTTAATAATTGAATAACTCCCAAATTATATGATCTTTAATAATTTATATACTCTGAAATAATTTATGATAAAATGAATAATCTTGAAAATAAATACGTGCTCATGAACTTAAATAATTTATTTACTCCTAAAATAATTGAATATCTCACAAAACATGTGTACATGAACTTGATGAATTAATACTATATTTTATATATCCATAAATAAATGTTAATTAGTATACATTAGAGGTGGCAAACGAAACGAGCGGGTCGTCGGCTCGGTCGCTCGGCTCGTTAGCCACGAGCTGCTCAGGCTCGTTTCGGGACGAGCGGCTCGTCGAATTTTTTTTTTTT